>MZNV01001852.1:0-109117 GCA_002081555.1 Protostelium mycophagum | reverse complement strand
GATTACAAATGTCAGATATTGACAGAGATTTTGAGGAGTGTACTTGAGTTTTTGTGTAAATATAGGTTGTCTCCAGGACCAATTCAGCTCCTTAAATCTCTCTTGTACAAAGGTACAATTCACTGGTCCAACCACCTGTTGTAGAAGCTGGATGAAGTTTTGAAGCCCTTCCGAGGGAAAAAGTTTTTGTAATCTCTCCAAGATGACCCAGCAAAGACAACAGAATTCTGGCGTGTGTTTCAGGCAGCCTTCTCTACCATTTCATTAACATTGAAAATATGATGTGATTCTTACTTGTACGCTGCTCACCCCAAGGAAGTGCATGAAAATATGGGTTCTTGAGTTTCTGTCTTGTGGTACCACCTCATCTGACGGCTGATGTGCAAGAAAGCAGGAAGGTGTGTGTGGGGTTTCAACCTGGATATTGTGTAATGCATTCTCTTCCGCTCATGAGTATAGAGAGCCCTCTGAAGCTTATTGATGAACCTGGTGCAAGGCCGTGGCAGTGGCATGGTTGTCTTGAGCAGAATGAAATTTTCAACTGATGGTTATTAGCGTACAACCAAGAGGATCAGCATAATAACCGAGTATCCTGGGCATTTCTTGCAGCTTATATGCCACATTGCTTCCAAGTGTGTTAAAGACAAGATCTCTCTGCTTAAGAAGCTCATATTTTGGCCAGATGCTGTTTCCAATACTATTGCGATAGTGGCATATTCATCATATGTAAATATCACCTTCTTTAAAAGAGGTAGGTTGAGCGGTGTATGTATCTGGGCATATATTTTTTTGTGGTCACATTCCAAGGTCTGTATACTCTCTGGTAGGCATTCTAAAAACTCTTTTCTGTTCAATGAACAGCTGTATCTTATGAGAACCAGATGGTAATACCCAATAATGTAATCTTTGTTTCCATTATTTACAAAAGGAACAGTCCTTTAATTATCATATTACAATCTTCCTGACATATTAGACAGACAATTGCGCCAACACCTCTTCTCTCCACCTCTCACAAATTACATAGCAATACGACAAAATAGGTTGAGGTGTACCTGACATGAGTGACAGTGTTCATCATTTTCAGTTCCTCAAAATTCCTGCATCTAATGCCACCCCCTTGGACATATATAGTTTCGATTTTTCTTCTCTCGCCTGACCACAATCAGATTACATGCTGGGTGCCATACTAGTCCAATATTGAAGGATTGTCAGAAGTGACTAACCATTGCTCATGGGCTTGCAGAACAGTCAAATATCATATACAGGCGCTTTCAATACTCTCAAGTGGGGAAAACCGTCTTCAAAATTGGTCAGTTCATCACCGTCAAAACCAGACATCAGGTCGAGCTCTGACACGGTGGTGTTGTTGTTTGCAAATACTATGATTAAATCTGGGTTTACTGACTGTTGATGTTAGTTGGTATTGATCATATGATGTGCCTTGAGCAGAGTCGGATTTCTCATTTTGCTGCTCAACTAGACGCACATGCATCATATTGTGTTGTAAATGCACCCACCGATGGTTGGAACGACAAACACTCTAAGTTATTAAATCTGCGCAGAGTCAGATCATTGTTTTTACATCATAAATCTACTTTCTTGTGTTCGTAAAATGCTTTCGGCAGATACCCAGACGAGATGTCCAGCTTAAGAGACTGTAATTTCTCATGGTTTAAAGTCACCAATATGTCTTCCAAGTCGTCATCTGTGACATCATCGCTCCTCATGTCTACAAATGTCATACAATTTCTCACTCAGTCAATCACGCATACCAAGATGAAAGATGACCACACTTTGTATTAGAGGTCCATAGCAACTAGAATATTCACTCTTGAGCTGAGCGTTCAAATTGTCGTGAGGAATTAGCGTCAAATAAGAGAGATCATTACGACAACACACTGAGAGATCCTCCAACTGAGTCAGATTAGCAAAAGGTGTCATACTCACGGATTCAACACAATGCTGGGTTCTTTGTACTGACTTTTCTATAGAGGGGAAGGCATTCTCTAAAGTCCTCACTCTCGTTATATGATTCATCAGCGTCCAAAGTGAGCTGCGTAGTGAAGTCTGCCACTGTTGGGTTTTTTTTTATAGAGCCCCACCAACGATTGTCGCTGGGAGGCCGCTTCACAGATCTATAAATCTCTCGTTTATATACCAGCAGAAGTGTGCGGTGAAAGTAAGAACTGACGAGCAGCTGGACAGATGAGTTGATGGTGTTGTTGGATAATCTCACCAGATTCAATAGATGCTTCCGTCCGTTACTCAATTTTAGGAGTTGATGTGCAATCAAAGCCAACACATCAGGAGATTGTCTCGCAAGTTGACCATCTACCTCTGTCGATGAAAAGTGTTTGGGACGTTGGACCACTCTCCTTATCCTGCAATCCTCAGCCGACGCATCTTGAGGCCGCTTCATGGATCCTTCGTTGCTGAAAACGATATCGTTCAACAAATGAGTTGAGATTTAAACTCTTGCATGACGCCGTTACCCCGGTAATATTGATTGTTCACCATCTGCTTTGTTACCAAAGAGAAATCTACTTCAGGCCGAATAAAATTCAGCACGACTTGGACATCTCAAGGCAGAATCCTTCAATTCAAATCAATCAACGAAGAAACTTGAGATGACAACTGTGATCATTGATGGCAGCAGATTTATTTATGTCTATGCTGAACTGGGATGGAGACAGGGGTTGATGAGAGGAGGCAAGGTGCTTTTGTTATCAAGAAGTACGAACTCCTTCAATATGATATCTTGAGAGGAGTCATGAATGGAATACAGCACGGCTCCTTCTGTGTCCGTGCACATGCTCGATTTGGACATCCTCCAAAGGACTCCGGCGGCTCCTGTAGAGGACTGGCAGCCTTCGTTTGTCTTCTTGTAAAAAGTTGTAAACGATGTGTACAAGTTTAGGATGTCAAAGGAGTTGCTTTCGCTGCTCGTCTTTGTGCATGAGAGGAATTGTGGCTGTAGGAGGTGAGGAAGCATGAATATAAAGAAGTCATCACCTTCTTTGCAAAGGTTTGTGAGCCAATGGATGTGAACACTGTCTTATCTGCTTTGAATAGCCATGACATGGCGGTTGTCATCTTTTCATCGGTGTTCTCGAAGAAAGCAAAAGTACCCTCTGCTGCGGAGACAATTTGTCCCTGCGACAAATTCAGTTACATGGTATCAGAGCTCAGCTCACCGTCTGCGTTTCGCTTCCATTCTTCATGAGCGAGTAGGTGGCGTTGTAGAAGCGAGCAAGTTGCAACTCATTGGGGTCGTGGGGTGGTGGCTGGTTTCCGCAGCCAATGTTGTGACAGTATCGAGGGAGAGTCTCGAAATGTTTGGTGGAGTCAGGGTTTGGTGTTGTTGTTGGGTTGAATATGGCAAATAAAGTATTGAATGAGGTGGCAGGTGTCTGAATGGCGTTCATCCAATAGAGGGGCAAACCGCCAAAAGATAGACAGGCCTGATCCACTGATGCGAAGTCCTTCTCGGTATACACTGCTTGGTAGAGAGTACCACTCTGTCCTTGTCCTAATGTGCAGGTGTTGTTCGTTTTCTCCAACTCTGTGAAGGAGGAGAGTAGGAAGGGCTGGAAATCACAAGAACAAGCAGTCGGAGAGACCGCATATTGCGTTCCATTAGACGCAAAACTGAGAATCCATATGACGACGTCTGCATTGCGATAGAGCTGTAATTCCATATCTCCCCTTCTCGTATAAAGAAGCTGCTATCAGTGAGTAACGAGCATGTCGATCTGAGCACCTTTTCGGTCACATTGCTGTAATCTCCACCTCCTTTCTTGATAATCGCGCCGGACCAAACATCTGGGAAAGGTTTGGTATATTGAGTCAGAGCGGATACAACTCCAAAGAGGAGACACAGGAGAAGGAACCTCATGTGTTGGCGAAGGTTGGAAAATGATTTGCAGTTGGAATGACTTTCTGACATCTCCGCTCCTCGTGTCAGCGCGCTGACACGGGAATTTCGGGAATATTCCCGTTTTCCAAAGAGATAGAATTTTTTTTAATATGCGGCGGCATGAAGAATTTATGTCGAATGGTCGCAACATCGTGGGTTGTTGCACAGGCCAAACTTGAGATCAAACAAACTTTGTCAGTTTGCGAAAACTGGACAGCTTCAACGGGCTCGCCGAGTGATTCTTCAGCCGTCAATTCGACCACAAATACCAAAGAGACAGGTCAGTTTTGCTGGAGATTGGAGTTAGAATTGTGATGTGATGCAACAAAGAATGAAGTTGTGTTGAATGGTCGTAAAATCACTGGTTGTTGCACAGGCTGGCTGAGAGTGATATCCCGAGTTTTCCCCACAGAAACTTGCCTCTGTGAACAGTGTACGAACTTTCTCATCACGAGATAGATGTACAACAGAACCAAATCTGAACACGTTATGTTACCGTATCAGAGCAAAATACGGTGAGCTTACGTGCTCCAACAATCTCTAGAGCTACAGGGAGTTTGCGAGGGATTTCAGCCCATTTTTTTCCTCGTTGTTGGGTTTCTGGGCACTTCACCAAGAGGTATAATCAGAAATTGACATAATCAGGCTCCATCCTCAGGACAGCCGGTTCTGAGTGATGTTAATTTACAAACAAACCACGAATATTTCATGCACTTGCAGTCTTGTATTTGAATAACCAAATTTGTTATTAAAATAAAGGATTTTTCCAAAAACAACGAGCGAATTTTTCGTTGTGGGACAATCATCACATCAGCTCACGACCATCATGAGCCAGCCAAGACAAATCCTAGAATACCTGGATAAATTCTGCGGTACAAGTGGGACTGAAGATGACAAGGTCGAAGCGCTCAATTTCATCTTGATAGGTTGGATACTTCTTTAGGTTGTGTATCTCTGAAAGAGTTAAGAGGTACATACTGATAGAGAGACTGTTGCTCAGTTAGTCGCTGATTTGGGTGATTACCTCACAAATACGGATGATTTATTGAGGGCCAGAGGTACCATCGGGTTGATAGAGAATGATCTGATCTGATCAGGAACGCTTCTACTTTCTGAAGTATTAACACGCCTTCCAGACTTGGATTTGAAACCAGAATCTCTTCTGTATCTTGTCAAATTTTATACAGCCCGTTTGGGTGATTATCCCTCTATTCCAGAGGTGATCATGTTTTATCTTTCATAAACCTGATCATCATCAGGTCTTGAAGGGAATTCTGGCCCTCTTAAAGAATCACAAACCGACAGATGAGCAAGCCCAACAGATGATTAGCAGGTGATTTTGATGATTTCATGGAGTCAATAATCATGATGTCCAGTCTGTACTCCGAAGTAAATGTTCAGTCTCTGTCACAAGTCAACAGAAAAACTGCCTTTGATATTATAGGCATTAGTCTTGAGAAATACTACTCGGGTATGCCTCCCCTTTTCCCTCTATTTTTATATTTTTTCTAAACTCTTTCGATTTGACCATGATCATCATACTCAAAAATAAACTTTTTAGCCATTCAAAATTTGAAGGCCGATTTTGTGTTTGGGTTCATTCAGGCACTTGATGGAGAGAAAGACCCGAGAAATCTCCTCACAGCTTTTCGGTTGGTCCCCCAAATTGTACAAAAGTTCCCAGACTTCACACGCTTCAGCGAGGTGACCGACAACAACCCATTTTTTCTTTGGAAAATCCTCACATTTTCCAGGAATTATTCGAGGTGGTGAGCTGTTACTTTCCCATCACGTTCAAGCCGAAAGCAAACGACCCAGCAGCCATCACTAAAGAGGATCTCATCTCCTCCATCCGCGATGCACTTTCGGCCGCTCCCAGCTTTGCCCCTCACGCTATCCCTTTCTTCTTGGAAAAATTATCTTCTGATGTGACCGCCACCAAAATGGACACCCTTCAGACTTTATCACAGGCCGTGAAAACTTACGGAAATTTCATGGAAGATTCTCTGGAGGATCTGTGGGGTTCTTTACGTATCGAACTCACAACGGCGAAATCTTCACAAGAAAAGATCATCACTGAAGTGTCAGAAACACTACGAAACATCACAAAGAGCCTTTCAGGTTTGACCTTATCGAGATGGGTAGACCTCATCGCGGGGGAGACCAAAAAGATGGTGAGGGATTCTGCAGACCCAGAGATGGACGCGGAATTTCTGCGAATTCTCATACTGGTGGCCGGAGCAAGCCGCGAGGCTTGCGAATTGGTGGTTGCATCGGTGGTGCCCTTCGTTGTAGATGGAAATTTCACCGAAATTTCCACGAGATTATTGGTGGCAGTCATGGGGGAGTCAGTGAGGTTGTTCCGGGAACAAGACAGTCCCTTAAAGGAGCACGTGGAAAATATCTCGAAATTTTTGGAAAAAAGATTGGAGGGCATTGAGAGACCCAGAGCTGTCGACGGTATGAAATTTCGATGAACTTTCGCGACGCATGCTGATCTAATCAGGACTATGTTTCCTGGTTGAGTCCGGTCTTGTACCGTCACAAACAGTGAGTAAAGACATTGTGTACAATGTGTTACTGGATTCTGATACCAAGTAGGAGGAAGAGATTATTCAAAAAATCAACGAAGCACTTGTACAATCGGACCGCTACAACAGGTATGTTTTTTGGAATATTTGTTTAAAAATGGAAAATAATGTGTTGTAGACAGAGCATCTTGGCATCTGTCTCCCGACTTGCTGCGAAAAAGCCAAATCTCATCGGAACGTTTGTCATTCCGGGTCTTTTCAGCAAAATATCCGAAAAGGGTGGGTCCTGCTCCAAAAATAGATCAGCTAAAAATAGATATAGGAACGGTAGATGTAGAGGCATTGCAGATGATATCTGGGTTATGTGTTGATGACGTCATCACTCTAGAAGTGGTTCCCAAACTATTACAATCTCTAAATGAGCAGGTGGATTTATTTTATTTTTTGCCATGATGAAATCCATTTTTCGGAATTTTTTTTAAAATAATTCTTCGGATTTTTACAAGTCTTTTAACGGAATATTCCAGTTCGAAAAATCAGATGAAGACCCAGCGATTGGCCGTACTCTTCACAGCATCGCCCTGGCCAACATAAAAAGCGACCCTGTTTCCCGCCTTTTCTGTACACAAGTCCTCCCCTCCTTTCTACAACGAGTCATATCGAGATCTACAACGAAGAGAGACTCGCTTCGCAGTAATTTCATCCAGCCATTTTTGTCCATCTCCAAGGTGGTCATGCACAACGTACCAGACACGTAAGTCGAAATTTCATCGAGACTTCAATGAATTTTGAAGACCAAAGGATCCGGAACGATTTTGCGGATAATTTCTCCGGAAGATTCACAGATCTCGAAGAAAATTTCCGGCCGTTCTCTTCTGAGGCACCACCATCCCAACTACAATCGACACTCTTCTTATCTCTTGTCGTAATATATTCTCCACAAAGGGTAATATTTTAATTATGGGTGAAAGATACTCAAGTTGTATCATCAAACTAAACTCTGCAAAAAAATCATCAAAAAAAGTCGTAGTTTAGTCTTATTGTGACAAAGTCACATTGCTATGGTGTGCACACAGAGGACCATATCTAAAACGAAGACTTTAAGATTTTGATAAATACGCTATAACTTTTGAAAAATCAAATCACCTGACTGGTTGTAGATCCCCAAATTGGAAAATTCCGGATTCCTCAGTGGACTCTATCAAGTTGCGGCTTCCGAGAATGTCGGAGAAGAAAACTCCGAGACATCTGAAGACGATGTGAGAAGCAGAGCGCAGCAGTGTATCTCTGTCATCATCAACAAGTCAGACACATGTCAGTTCTATTTTTATCTTTCTATATTCTGTGATATTTCTGTTGAAGAATTTTCGAAGGAAATTACAGAGAAAATTGATCAAAATGTCGACATTTCACAGCCGCGTATTCTGCTTTCGTCGACAAACTCCGCCAAAATTGCTGGGACTCCTCTCACTCCGAAACATACAGAAAGAACAGTGTGAGGTGCATGGGGTGGGTCTCCAAGTCTCTAGTTCTCAAAGGTGAAATTTCCATGAATTTTCGAAAAATGAGCAGAGCATTATTTGTGGCGGCAGAAGAATTTGCAATATGTGTAAATATCGTGCAAATATAAAAACATATTTAATTTGATTAGTTGTTGACAATCAAAATAATAAAATAAGTAAATCAACTAATATTCCAAAGGGGACAGTCAGGGAGACGTCATTGTGGAAGAACTAATATCACACCTGTCTGATGACGTCATCAATGAGGAGATTTCATCGTGTTTCCAGGTATTTTAGAATTTTTTACTTGAAATCTTCTGATCAGAAAAGATCATCTCGAGAGATGACGAAGAAATATTTTCTAAACAAAAAGGCGGCAAAATCAGAGTCCTCCACAAGCAGAAATTGTTCACGAAAATTCTTCCTTTACTTCTATCAAACTACAACTCGACATCTGGAACTTCCCGCCAATTTTCTGTGATATCCCTGTCTCACCTCATACGCAACACACCCCACAGTGTGGTTGTACAACACGTGACCCTCATACTCCCGGTACTCTTAGACTCTGTACATGTCGACGGGGGAGAGCATATGAATGCGACTCTCGGACTTTTCTCGGAACTTTTAGGCCTGAAGGAGGTCAGACCGCACGTAGAATCTTCTCTGCGGGAGTTAATTTCGAAATTCCTTGCCGTCGCAAAGAAAAACCACTTCATGGTCTGTTTTTAGATCTTTCCAAATTAAATTTTTTTTGTGAAAAAATTTCCAGAAAAATTAATCGTTGTAGATGAACAGGTTGATGTCTTTACGATGCCTCGCGACTGTGGCTGATTTTGACTCGAAAATTATTTCAGAGAAGAAGGACGAAGTTTTGAGAGAGTTAAGATCCGTCCTTGATGACCGGAAGAGATTAGTTAGAAAAGAAGCCATCCGAACGAAAAACATCTGGTGTGAATATTCTTATTTTCCGAGATTTTTTCTGAAATCTTTCAGGACCCCGAAGTGAACGAATCAGACAGTCATAAATAGTTTTTAAACAGATTATTTTTGTTATTATTTTCGAATAATTTTTTGGCGCCAAAATGGAAATATTTCTTGGAATTCCGCTTTTTCCAACACGGAACTGAAAACCCTTGGAGCGGTTCGTGACCAAGAAGAACAGCAGATATCCGAAAATTTTCACGATCACAGAACCACACTCTTAACTCCGCCCTCTCAGGTGAGGCATCTGAAGAGTGTCACACCTCTCTTCTCTTTCGTTGACCATCTTCGTCATTGGAGAGAGGATGTCACATCAAATTCTGACTGTATGGATTCAAGTATACAGTTGTCATGTTCAATCACTCTCGCCCTAACAAATCCAATTCAATTAGTGCCGCATCATCACAACCGCGGCCTTCATTTCACAAACATAATACAGTGGACAATCTCTTTGCATCATATTACGGCTTTCGAGGTGGTCGTCTTCTCATTCAAGGTTAGTGTTTAACTTCACTTCTCTCAAGCAATAGATGGATGCACTGATACAGATTTTAATGATCATGTAGTGCTGGATGGAAAAGATCTTTATAAAAAGGAATGCACCTGCTTCTGTGAGCTAACTTTTGGAAACTTGAAAGAGAAGACGAGGACCCTCGCCAAAGGAGAGAAGCAGTCTTGGAGGGAAGAAATTGTCTTGTAAGTACCTCTGTAATACTATAACTGTTCACGACCCGATCATTTTGCAAACGAATCAATGTATCTCCGCGAGGATCATTTTCATGAGAAATCTTTGTTCCTTTCGGCGACATGAGAGTTATTAATCGACTCATGCATTTCAGCGAGGTAGAGCAGATGGTCGAGCTTAGAGTGGCCGTGTACCGAGTCACACACAAGTCCCCCATCAAGCGTCCTAAATTATTGGGGCATGTTCTCATCTCTTTGAATACTCTTTTAGACGGGGACATCCATGGAGGTTGGTATAACCTCACACTTCCACCAGAAAAAGCCGAGAAAAATGGAGAGAGAATTCACACTGGCCAACTACAACTACAACTACAATACAGTTCAGAGATGGTGAGGACCCCGTGGAATTATTCACATTTATTTTAATTCAATTTTATTGAAGAAACGCAGGAAAGAAACCGAGATTATATCGTCGCAAAAGACAACAAAGCCACACTCATGAAGGTTAAATTTCTTCGAATTTTCACGTTTCCCGCCAATATTCTGACCATCTACAGTGCCTTCTACACCACGACTTGGTGCTGATTTGTGTACTGTGTAGAGTGAACGAAACTGAGGAGCTGTCAAAGGCTGTCATCAGGCTGTATAATTCCGAAGGACAAGCTCTTCGCCTATTGATCCAATTAATTTTCCGAGACTTGAAGGCCACCAGTGAGTATCTTCCCTGTCTACAAACCCATCTACAACGATATTTCGGGAATTTTTTTGACGAAAATCAGGCAATGAGGATGTTTTGTTTAGGACTGACACGATCGCGACAAAGACAACGAGAAATTATTTCAGAATGATCGGGATAGAATACGTTCAAGAGACTTTGAGCCCGCTCATACAGCAAGTCGTCGCATTTCCCAAGGTGCGTCATAATGTCACTGTCATGTCAGATGTCATAATGACGTCGTCAGGGATACGAAGTGGACCCGACAAAGATGAAAGCTGATGAATTGCCGTTCATCACGCAAAACCAAAAGAATCTTGTCAACATGTCAAATAGCTTTTTGGACGCCATTTTCAAATCTACAGAGCGCGTACCTACGTAAGTCGAAATTTCACTGGAATTTCAACTTAAATTCACAAGAAATATGAGGAAATTTCTGAGCTTATTGCGGATGCTGGTCAAACAATGTTTCCCACAGAAAGAAATCAAGGCGATAGGATCTATTTTATTTCTTAGGTAATTCTTTCACCATCTACAACGTTGTGGATGACATTTTCGAAGATTTTTGGTTCCAGCCATCACGACGCCGCAAGCTTATGACATCATTCCGAGTGAGTAGTGATATCATACAGGCGTGATGACGTCATATTGACATGTGTACAGAAGAGATTTCAGATCCAGAAGCAAGAAGAGCGCTGACACTCATTGCAAAGGTGAAAAGCCTTTACGAAATATTTCTCACTCTACAACTCGTCACCTAGAGTTTTCATTGAAATTTCCAGATGATTCAGAACTTAGCCAATGACATCATCGAGTTTAAGGAAGTACACATGATCCCCATGAACAGTTTTTTGGCGGGAAACTCGACCAGAATCAGAGAATACTTCGACATTGTTTCGGTGCGTATTTTTATTTTTGAAAGAGTCAGATATTTTGATTTCCTGCGGCTCTGCTGCTGTGGCGAAGCCCAACAGAAAGCAAAGCTTTAACTCATTGTAGTTCAACAATATTACGCCTTTATGCACACAGTAGATGCGCTGAGAAGTTGCATTCATCAGATTCCTGAAGATATCTTTTACTTGTCTACAACGTTGTAGATGGTACCACAAGTGTCGAGTGATGACCCCCGCCGGCCTGTTTTTTCGGAAAATGACAGGATCAAATGCTTGTCTTTGATCGTTGGAATTCTTATAAAAAATCTGAGCAATTTCGAAAGAAGACTGGTCGACGACCCCAGAATGAAAGAACCCAAGACAGTCGAGACCGTCATGGTGAGTGAAATCCCATTGAAATTTCAGTCCAATCAGTTCATCTACAACGATGTAGACTGACGTTGTCACAGGAACAATTCCGCGAATTGAAGGAGATGCTAGAGAGACCAGTAGATTCTTTAGACGTCAGAGTGGGACGAGGATAGGCAGATGAATTTTTGAGATAAACTTTTGATTATTTACTGTTTTACTTTTCAAAAATACTTTTATGACTTGGTCACGGCCGAAGACACCTTGTCTGTTGATTTTCGAATGTTTTTCGATTTTGGCATCTTTTTCTTGGGTTCGGCCACAGGGACTGGCTCAGGTGGCGGAGGTTCGTTCTTTTTCGTGGTCTCATTCGCTTGCATTGTGATGATCGCCTCGTGTTTGATGACTTCTGATTGCAGTTCTTTGTATTTACTCGACATTTCTGATGACAGCTGACAATGCGTGTCAACGATACATTGTTTATATTACAGAGATAATTACCTTGAGGTTGTCCGCCTCAAACATGTTGATTTCGGCGGAGTTGTAGGTCTCATTACTTTTGATGACCGACTGTTGCCGTCAGAAAACAATGAATCGAGCTGCCGTACCTCCAAATAGACTTTCGTCAAAGCTTCATTTTGCTTGTCCAATGAATCGATATCCTTGACGACTTTATTTGCTCGATTCTTCAGCTCGATCAAAAATGCGTTCCTTGCCTGACATTTATTTAGATAAAATTTAGTACAATATGTTTACCATGTTGAGAGTCCTCTGCAAGCTGGATAATTGTTGGTTGAGTGGATGCATCACTAAGGGCGGCGGTTTCACCACAACAGGCACGGGAACAAGGACCTCAAGCGGCAAGCTGCAAAGTTTAGAACCAACAATCAAAAATAAATCTCGTGACGACCTTGGAGATAATTTTGGAGTGATGGGTTCTGCGATTGTTGCGGGTGTGGAAGGAACAAAAGGAGAATTGGTGTTGGTAGCCGATTTTTTTGATTGTGTTTTTAGACTCTGCTTGGTTGAGATGGTGGATGATGAGTGAGTTTAAGAATACCTTCCGGGTGGCAGCTGTTGCAACGCGGTCCTCTTCTTGCCTTCTTTCAATCATCAGGCGCATCTCCTCCTCTTTGGCGAGCTTTTGTGCCAGAAGCTCTGCATCCAGAGCCTTCTGTAATTCTTCCATTTTGGCTCGAGCTACGCTCTGCTTTTCTACAAATATCTTGATGTTTCCTTCCGTCTACACCGAGTCAGAATGTGTGTTCGTCAGAGAAATACCTCTTTTTTGAATTTTGCAACTTGCTGCATGGCTTTTTGCGATCTTAATTGTAAATTCCATCGATGATTCTCGAAGGCTTTCTTGTGTTCATCCATTTGCTGGCCTCGCTCTTCTGTCACGGCTTTGACTTTATGTCCACAACTTGATGAAAAACTCTGTAAGGCTATTTCCAAAGGATGCAACCCGCTTTGCAGCTCTGCTTTCAATTTTGTTGCCCATTCCACTTCTTGGTCACAGAAATCTGCAATGTCAGAATATTTATTCCACAGAAGCTCACCTGATCTCATCTCATGCTCTGTATGATTCATGTAATTCGTTATCAGTGCTTTTCTGTGCATTTCGAGTGTCATATTATCAATAAATTGAAGCTCAATAAGCGGATGGCCGGGCTCGATCATCGGTAATTTCACCATCGCCAATAGGGAGGCCGCGTTGATCTGTTTGTGTCAGTATCATTCCATACAAAAAGATTCACCATCTCAACGAGGTCTTCAGGAGGTGGTGGACTCATTTCAATGTTCTCTGCGAATTTTCAGTGGAATTTCGCTTGTTTTGTGTGCGTCAGCACTCACTCTTGGCATTCTTGGAGGGCTTCTTTCTGTCCTCTCTCTTGATCACTCGAGACGCTGTCCTTCCCGTCATTCTATTCTCGACTAATGTTGGCAGAATTGTTGTCGTTGCTGTACATCTTCAATGACAAATTTGCAGGTGCGCAACTCACGTGGTGGAGGGGGTTTCAAAAAATTGGGGATAGTCTCTGGTTGTCGGGGTTTGATGACGTATCTCACTTTATTTCCGGTCACAAAGACTCTGGGGTCTGGAGGGGTGATGACCTTCCGCTCGGGAGACTAACAACATCAAAAATGTAAAAAAATTCAAAGATCACCTTATTGCGCTTGATGGATGTCCGTGTATTAATCTTCTTCATCTTAGCGATGTCCGGGGTATGCGCACCGTTCTCACGTAGTTCTTTGATGGTGACCCGAGGAGACTTTGAAAGCTCTGAACTTGGTGGGAGTGTGTTATCTCCGGCCGTCTGAAACATTCAGATAATTCAAGTACAAATACAAGGAATTTAAATTTTCGAAAAATCCTGACCTTCGGCGCAGGAATTACATCCACTGCTGTAGAGATGGTAACGCTCACCAGTGATGTTGACAGCCCTATCGAGTTCTGCTAAATTTGAGACTTCTGTACAAATTGAGATGAATTCATGTCTTACGTCGAAAGGAGTCATTATCCTAACGTCGGTGGAGCTTCTCGATTCTGATTTTCGGCTGACGGCTCTTGATGCAGGGTTCACCGCGAGGAATTCAGGCTCTTTTTCAACTCCAAAATAAGATAAGATTTTCTTCTCATATAGCGGGATCTCTTCTTTCACGGAGGATATGTAAGTCTCCAACACCTCTTGGATGCATTTCTCTTTGAAGGATAGGAAATCTGATGGTTCAGAAAACATCTATCAAACTCGTATGTCACCTTGCTCAGCGCTTGATACGACTTCTTGTACAGTTGAGTCAGACGTGAGAGACTCTTTATTTGGTTGTTTCAATAATTCATTCAGAATATCTAGATATCTCTTAGATTTTGAAAACACTCCTCCTCACCTTTCATCTGAGCCGACTTCTGCTCGAAAGATTCGCTGTACACCTCACAACACCGTTTGTATTCACACAGTGACTCATCTTTCAAAAGTTGCAGAGCATTTTGATGCGTTAGATGAATTTGCATAGCGTCTTTGATGGACGATAACAACGAATTCATCTGCATCTGTGATGTTTTCTCTGCCAAAGATGTTAATTGGATACATTCTGCAAGAAATTACCGTGGATGAGGAATGCTTCTGTTAGTTGGTGATGAAATAATTTGGACTCCTCCCTTCTCTCTTGCATCGATTTTTGCAGCTCTGATCATCGTTCACAACTCAAATATATACTCTGATAAATCTCACCTTCAAAAATGACATCAAGAGATTCAGGTGGGTCCAAAGCTAAAATTTTCACGCATTTTTGGTATTCATAAAAATCCTTTTGGATTTGGATTTCAAGCTCATCTTCCAGCGTGACCAGATCTGCTAATAATTTCTTTTTGACTTCTTCTTGTTTCAATAAAATTTGGTTGACTGACTCGTTGTAAAGTTCAAAATTCCAATTTGTAGAATTTTGCGGTGTCAATTGATCCGCCGATCCCATCTACAACGATGAAAATTATGATTGTAAATATCCTCACCATCTCCAGTAGTTGCTCTTGGAATTGCCTCAAAAACAAGGATGCGACAGCGATGGTTTCTATTCTTTTTGATGGGTTTCTGTAGTCTCCTCGCATTCTGCCCCAAATCTCGTCTAATTTTCGGTGAATTTTCGGTGAATTTTCGATGAGAAAAAGTAGATTCTACTTGTTGCGTTTTGATGTTGAATTTGTCGACATTTAATTTGTTTTGTGGACCATGTGGTGAGGCACTGCTGCGAGAAGTGCAGGTGTTGTGTCATGAGTTTGTGTATCAGCGCATTATTGTTTTGAATATTAATCAACATGCACTGATTCACTTGAAAAGTTTCTTCCTTCATTTCTGTCAACACAAGAGGAAAGAGAAGGGGATTATTTTTCACCTTAATCGGCGTGACTGCGTCTACTGGATGAGGATGTTTCAGTTGTATTAAATCTCCGTATAGTATCTGAGGTTCTTAAGAGCAATCAGAATGTCACATGATTTGATTACCTTCAGTTCTTGTCCCATTTTTCGCAACCTCTGCTGCTCCACAGCCTCCAAGTCACGATCAAGACTTTTTATGAGGGTTTTCTGTTCTGTCAACCCTTCGTTCAAAAATGTGTGAATTCGCATTAATTCAGAGATTGGAATCGTGGGTAGAATGTTATCATCAAGTTCATCCCTAATTGCGATCGTTAAATCTGTCATTATAAATTATTAAAATGAAATATCTTGTCCCAAACCTTGAATATTATTCTGTATGCTGGTGTGGAAAATTTCAGTGGCTTCTTTCACCCTTTCTGTCAGCTCTTCTGCCACTTTGGTGCGATTGTTTTCGTATTGTGACATGATCGCTGCCTTCCTGTCTGGAATCACATCGCTGTCACGACACTGACTCACTTGAGATCTTGAGCCTGTGCGATTTTCTGCAAGAAGGCTGCAGAGTGGCTGGAAGTTCCAGCTTTGTGTTTCTCTCCATAGTTATCCTCCAATCTCCTAATATCAGCGGAGTCTCTCAATCTTTCTTCTAAGAGGCTGTCATCCTCTGTAACTAGTCACGACCTGATGTCACTACAAGTTTGCCCACCTCGAACAGTCATCTTTCATTTGATGATGAAGAAAGCGATCCGTGACATAAATAGTTTTCGCGGATTCTTAAAGATGCGAAGTTCCACAACAACATTCCTGCGGGAAATACAGTTCCCAGGCATGTCTGCGACACCGAGGTAATCACTCCTCTGCTCATCATAATCACTGACTCCAAAGTCTCGATATGATGACAATCAATGTCGGTGGTATTTTATTTGTGACATCCAAAGACACTCTTTTGAAAGGAGGTTTGTTTCTGTACGATTCTCTTTAGATCTTTAGAGTTTGCTGTCGTCTCAAAGATTTAGGTGACAATATGTTGAGTAAGATGTTCAGTGGCAGATTTTCTATTGGAAAAGATCCAAATGGTGTTCCTTTTATTGATAGAGACGGCACACATTTCAGATACATCTTGAATTATCTTCGCTCGAGTCGTTGTTCACTTCCAGAAGTCAGTAGATCTAATTAAAACTGACTCATGTTCTAATTTCACGATAGGATACAAACGTATTAGAAGAATTACTGATAGAGGCGGACTATTATCAGATTACAGGATTATCGAGTCTCATAGAAAACGAATTGAGCAAGGCATCTCGAACACAGTACTGCAAGGTGATGATCGGTCTCCATTATGTCTGTACACAGTGCTTACGACTTCACCACGAAATAAAAACATTTACAACAGTTCTGAAGACGGCAAGGCCCTTTCTAAATCTGGACATAATCCATTCATCATGTTTTCGGCTTCGCCATAAATAGTAAAGACATCCACAAAACGGATCTGACAGCAAGCTTTTTCAAAACAATCCATTCATGATGTGCAGGTATTATGCAGCGGTGATTGGATCGGTCAGCTCAACTATCTTGTGGACAAAGGTTGGGAGATTTATAAATTCATCACAGAGACAGAATCCAAATATAGAGAGTTGGACGACTATGGTCAGTATTTTATTTGATTTTATTCCCTTTTTAATGCATTGAAGGCAAACAATTGAAAAATGGAATCGGCTGGTATGACACACAGACACAATGTATATTGCTAAAGAAAGCACTACCTACGACATAATGTTAGATCGGATCTTCTACATCATCGCCACGATTGTCTTGATGAGAGATGACGGAATGAATAAATTGCACAACGGACTTGGCTATCTCATTCTATTGAACATTAGAGTCGTGGATTTGGACGAAACCTTGTCCTAACAAAAATCAAAGTGATCAACAAAATAAACTTTCTTTGAGTTGCTGTTGTGCCCAAACGTCAAAAAGCTTTTTGACAACTTCAAAATAACCCACCGAGCAAGTTGTACACACGGCACTTACGTAGTGCTATGAAAACGAAAAATCTCACTCAAAGTCAAATCAAAGCAGTGATGGAGCCACATGTCTATGAGGGATGAGACAATGTTTCAATTGTTCTCAGATCAGTTGAAGCGCAAGAGTTCTCAAAAGGTCTCAAGGAGGTCATGTTAATACCACCGATAGAAACCAAAGATACTTTACTCAAGTAGTCTAATGCTGCAAAGACGACGACAAACCACCCGGTGCCATCCATTTTGTGGAAGAAGAAACCAGAGGAAATGTGCAGTACCGATTGCCCACCTTATCAAGACATCAGGAGTACCGTTTAGGGTCACATCCTCTGGGCAATTGGCAGAAGAACCCTTGCCAGGTATTAGATGGAGGAGATGATGGTAAATTAGTGTTTGATGAGGTCTCATATTCTGGTCATTGTACTCTGCTTAGTCTACTGCTGCATTTTGCACCGCAATGCCTGTTTCGCAGACAAGCGAAATGTGTGAAATGACATCCCCATTCTGAAGTCCGGATTTGGGGATGTCAATTATTTCCATCTGAATCTTGCCGATGAGTATTTTCCGCATCATGCTGAAGTGCGTGCTCTTCCTCTCCTTATTTGGGGCTGTTGTGGCTATGGATCTTTCTGCTAAGATTCCTCTCTGGGGTGAATGAGAATCATCACATGAGAAGTAACGATGATTAGGCGGTATGCCAAACTTCGACATTGTCTCCACGCCATACGTGATGACCTCTGCACCAAATTCTGGACGTTGCCAGGTCCAAGTCTGCACCAATGGAACGAGTCTCGTCAGTTTTCTCATTCTCCTCTCCAATGTTTGACACCACTAGGCAAACTTCTACGCCACTTACACTGATGGTCCTCGCATCTTGATCTGCATCTGCAAGGACTCTTTCATGAATGCCACCGCAATGGCTTATAGAGAGGGACAAGTACCTCTGGCCGTGAGGTAAGGTCGAGAAGAAATACATTCTCTTATTGATCACCAGATCGTCTGTCGCAACTATCACCGCCGGAAGTGCAGGATTGGGAGGAGGTATTTACAGTCACACCTTCAGTCGTCATTCCTGAGCTTTTGAACAGGTGCCTGGGCGACGTTCAATGATGCTGCTTATTTTGGAGACTTTCCACCCAATGTATTTATTCATGAATCTGCACATTCTCTCGACTTCGCCCATGGCAACATGTACGGATCCTTCGGTCTGTCTGGTAAATTTGAAATAACCAGATCCTCACCTAACATGTTGAAGGAACTACAGAATGGCAAACTGCCATAGACAATTCGGCGTGCGTCCCTGATTCTTACGCCAAGACCAACGAAGTCGAGGCAATGACGTTTTTACATCACAAACAGAAATAATGTGTGCAGGACTGGGCACAGATGACGGTCGCAAGGTATTGGGCCAGGGCTCTGAACAAGAATTATGACAACAGCAACACAACATGCATGACCCCACAGATGAAGGTACTCGTCTACAACGAGACGCAGTCTGACTCAAGCAGTTTGCTTTCGATGCTCTTCCTGACAACAATCAATTCGACAGCACAGACAAATTCTACATCTACAACTCCAAAGGTCAATACCTCACTACAACGGTACATCTCCATATATCCCACTGAAATTTCACTAACATGTCAGAACTCCTCCATCATAGATGATTCTCCACTGTCTGTCTCGGACAAGGTGGGAAGCAACAACCAGATTTGGAAAATCATGCCCACAGCGTACGACTGGTACATCGCTTGTGAGATGAATTCCCACGGATGCGTCGACAACCGCCGAAATTCGAATGTTGGACTGACAGCAACGGTAACTTACAGAACCGCGTTCATCTCCATGCAGCACAAATTCATCAAGCAGAGTGAGATTTCAATGGAATTTCGTGGTGATGACGTCATATCAGGCAACGGGATGTACAAGATTGTGAACCGCATTTCTAATCTCGTCCTCTCTTCAGGTCAGTTTTTGGACACCAATATTTGTGCCAATATTTTCAGGGTGCTCAGAACAGGCTTCTAACGCTGCAGTGTACGTCAAAGACAACAGCACTGTCTGCAACATGTGGTTCATCGGCTCCGCAACACCGAAAACAACACAGCTAAATTCAAGTGGCCAAAAGGCCCTTGTCTCCTTCTTTGCTTGTGTCATGATCATTTTCATTCTCCTCTAGAAGAATAAAAATAGTGATATTAAACTCTACATTTTGCAGCTTTTTTTGCAAGAAAAATACATATGATTAAACATCATTAAATTATTGTGCACTTGTTCTGACTTTTTATACTTCAGTTGCCTGACTTGGTGAAATCGGCCTCACAGGTGGTGGTGTTTTCGGCCTCTGCACCTCCACTTGTACAGTCTCGACCACCTCCGGTTTCGTTGTAGTTGGTGGCGGGGATCCCCCAAAGTCCTCTGGCGAGTCACGCTGCCACTCTTGTCTCAGGGAGGGGTAGAAGGAGTCCATTTTCTGCCAAGTGTCGTTCCATATCCTCTGTCTGAAAGCGGCTGGGAATGCTTCGTTTTGGTCGGTTGTAGACGATGGCTTCCCGCTAAAAAAGCCGCTGTTGGACATGATGAGCAGGATGATCTTGCATCCTTCTCTCACTCCTTCTGTCTTTAAGAGGTCAGTTTACAATTTTTCAATATTTGTTGTCGAACCCAAGTCTAAAAACTCACCAATTGTTCGTTGTCTGATTTTCCAAAGGCTTCCATGAAATCTAAAATCTCAAGCCATAATTCCTCGAAGTTAGGCAGGGCTATGACTTGGTAGAGGTATTGTAGATACACGGATTTCAAAAGATTGAAACCTCTGTTCCTCATCTCTTCGGTGTGATGAACTGAGGGATCCGGCATACCAGACCCGCTGAGATTCGCACGGTTTTCTGTGGACAACATCGTCCTCAGCAACGGAAAGACGACCTGAATAAACGTCAGAACTCGGATGTTGTGCAAATCCATCTCTGAAATAATTGTTGACGGTGTTTTGTGCGGTTATCAAACAAGATAGTTCGTGCGAAATGATTTGAATGTTTGGTCATCAATTTTGGTGGCTGACACTATAATTGCTGCAGATTATTTCTTGCAAATTGGGTCAGGACTATTTTCGTCCGAATGAAACTGATCTTCTTGTTCTACAACTCCATCTACAACGAAAACTCACCTGTTTGAAACACTGGTAACAGACATCTGGGGGCAATTTCTGCAGGTAATTAGAGTGCAGTGATCGCTGAAGGAAGTTGATGGCATGGCTGCGGACTTCTGGTCTATGGTCTTGGCACAAAACACACAGTTGTTGCAATACCGGCAGCCAATAGTTGGTCCACGCTGCGAAATAGTTCAGAAAATTCTGGTTCTCAGAACGGAATGACGATCTACAATGAGTCACCTTCTTGGATCTTCTCGTCATAGTTGGGAGTGGCTGGTGTTTGGAGTTGTAGAAGGTCAGGAATAAATCCGAATAAAGACCATAATAGTTCCATCGCTGAATTTGCGGTGCTCGGTGAACACCTGATGACGTCATCACACGTCAGAAATTTATGAAAATAGATCGGTATGAAATTTCCTCATATATTCTTATGATAGAGACGTCATATGACGTCATCACATCACATCATGATATCTTACCTTGGCTTTGTGAAGAAGATGATGAGCGTGATCCAATTCGAAAAACTGCTCTTTGTGATCAGGTTGCTCTTGGTCAATAAATGTGCCAGTATCTTAAAGCCCCCACTCTCAGAGGACGGAAAGTTCGAGGAAAAGTCGAGGAAAGCGCTGAGGGTTGACCAGCCTAAGGATGTCCTGTGTGGTGTGAATCTACAACGACGCAAATAAATAAAAAAATCACTTGATCATGTCCGGAGAAGTTTCGACCAGCTGGGATATTCCATACGTAACCTGAAATCTTGTTGAGCTTTCACGAAATTTCCCGGAAAATTCACCTTCCTGGCAGCCAGCTCCGCCACATTCGTATTCATCTTGATGAGTGATTGGAGAGTCATTATGACAGCCACATCCAACACATTATGTTGAGACAATCGGATGGCGATGTTGACCAGATTGACGATGGCTTTGTCTGTGTAATCGCTCATCCTCGAGCTCGTCTCGATCACCGAAGAGAAATGCGCGGACATGGGTTGCCTGCGATGTCAGATGATATGATATCATGATGTGTAGGAAGAGATGTGCTGTCATTGGAATTTTTATTTGCAGCGGGAAATACCAGTAGAAAGCATATCCAATTCTTGGTATTCGATTCAAATAAAATACTGAAAATAAAAATAATCCATCTACAACTCACCATATCTCAGTGATTCTGTGGCTGTTTTTCAAGGCGATGCTGGTGAGTAGATCTAAACTAAACGCAGAGTTTTTCTTTTCTTCTTTGTTTTGCATCTTACCCTCCTCTGTTTTATTGCAATGAGAGAGTATAGAGGCGACGAGCGCGTTGAGAGACTCGGGGTGGATGTCGTGGGAGACGTTGAGAATCTCGGGGATGTCACATGATTTCACCGCCTCCTGGGCCTTCTTTTCGGACTGATTCTGTCAGAAAATTCCGAGAAAATTCCGGAGATTTTCAATGAAATTTCGATTCATTTTTCATTAAGAAGAATTGAATCCGACCAAAACGATGATATCGCGAGTGTACCTGTGGGTCTCTCTCCATGATGTCATAAGTGGGCTCCTCGTACACGTCATCACCACCATCCTCTTTGCGGGGTGAAGAAGGCGAACTTGCTCCGCCAAAACCGAACCACGATGACCCCAAATTCCACAAAGATGCTCCTGACTTGATTTCTTTCTTTGCGGCTGGGTTTCATCAGAATAAGAATTTCAGAAATTTTGGCGGGAAAATTTTTGAAAAAAGAAAATATTCGGTTAATAATCAACAAGTAGAGTTTTCATTCCAATAAAACTATATATGACGTCATCATTACGTACCCTTGGCTGCCATCGCGGGGTCGTTAAGCTCGAATTTTTCCAAGAAAGAGGGCAGTAATCCGATCTTGTTCAGCAGTAAAATGAAAGAGATGACCTGACGAAATTATTTTTTTGGATCTCATTCATCTACAACGAACCGTTTTCCAGGCATCCCTGATCCACCCTGCGTATCTCTTTGTGATGGAGAATGCGACCTGATGACTTCATCAGAAAAGTAGAAGAAATTTCGGAAATTCTGATCCAAAAGAGGAAAAAAATAATAAATAAATAAATTAAAATAAAATAAAAATAATAAATATAAAAAAACCTTCATAGCGAGAAGAGCTTTTTTGTTTGAACCGAATAATGTTGTTGGGCTTGTATTTTCTGTCGTTGAATTTGATGTTGTGATCACTTGTGTGGCATACTTCAACAGAGTCACCTGTCGACATATGAGGACACCACATGGACAGATGGTGACGAAATAATGATGATCATGAAACATTAATGAAATGATGATGATGCAAAATGACTGACAATGATGCTGTCCACGGCCTCATTGAAGTTGTATGCAGCAGCGATATGGACTATCATATTTAAATGCTTGACAAGCTCCTCCAACACCGAATCATCGTTCGTAAACTTGAAAACTACACATGTCTCAGTCATCATCACCGAAATTTCTCCGAAAAATCCACGACATTCCCCATGAAAACTCTCAGGAATTTCAGGGAAACGGATAAACTCACCGGAAGAGATGGCATTGACAAAAGGTGCGTACAGTACTGAAAACGCGGAAAAGTCATACAACGAAGCCTCCAGCTCACTTCCCACCTCCAGATACCCCCCGTTTGATGACGTCATCATGTTCCCATAGAGACCATAAGCCTTGGGGTCGTACTTTTCAAATAATTGAGACCAGGTGGCTTCGCTCACGTTGCTAAGATACTCTTCGGGAATTTTGAATTCGTTGTCTCTGATGTGTTTGTAGATCGCTTTGAGCAGATCTGGTGGGAAATCGGACCGATTATTTGAGCCTCGTAGATTGTGTATAAATTGTTTTTCAGTCATTTTCACACGCACCTGGATTTGTCAATGAAAATTCCTCAAAGTTTCGATTGAAACGTAGAATCTTTTCGAAAAACAGAAATCTTTAATAAAAATCAAATCGTAAAAAACTAATTGAAAAATCGGTCATCTACAACTCGCCTGTTTGTTATGCGCGTCCGAGTTTAGCAGGATGATGGCATAAGCAAGAGTATACACCGCGTCAGGGTGCAGAAAGGGTTCTCCAACAGACTGGAAGAAATGGTCGGTGAAGGGGGTGAGGACCAACTCGATGTTTGCAGACTCTCCAGTGATGCGGAAGCTTTCGAAGAAAAGTCGGAGGGCGTTGTGGATGGGCTTGTCCGCGATGTTGAGAGTGTGGACGTATTCTTGTAACACCTGGAAATTTCAGAGAAAATTCATTTGGCGGGAAAAATTGACCGAGGAATCACTTGAAAATTTTTAAGAAAAATTTCGAAGAAATTCCACGAAAATTTTCAGATGACATTGTACAGTTCTAAAAATAGATCACCCTCTTGTTGAGCTCTTTTCTCGAGCCGATAAACTCTCCGATCTTTCCTTTGTTAATTCCGTAAGAGTACCGGATAAACAATGCCAGGCGTCTGTAAAACTCCTCACTATCCCCCTCTTGTGGGAGTATTCCACACTGTTGTAGATGGGTGATATACGATATATCCTTCGACCCCGCCTCGTTGAATTTCTCCACGGCGACTTGGTTCATTGTTTTGAGCCTCTTTTGATGTCCCACAGAACTCAACTGTTAAAAGTTTAATGTATTTTAATTTTAATAAATAAAGATATTTTAATTTCGTTTTTTAATTTAATTTTGATGAAAAATAAGGTGAAATTCGCAGAAATTTCGGAGAAATTCCGGAAAAATACCTGTGGTTGGAAAGGAGACATGTCGTTCTCACTGTTGTGCAGTTGTAGACGGTTGAACGTGTTTGTAGCTATGGCAGCCAATGTCTCCACAGCCAGCATGTGTATTGTAGACAGCTCACCATTCACAGGCATCGCACTCTACAACGAGTCAGATTCTTCGTTTCGTCAATATGATTATTTCCCGCCCTTTTTGTTGAGGAAATATAACGTTGTAGTTTCAAAAAACATAAATGAAAAAAATTAAATTATTTTAAATAAAATTTCTGACCTTTTGCAAAAACGAGCAAATTCCCTCCAATAAGTTTGGGCATCTAAAATCACAATCGTAGTTCAGATAAACCAAGGTCAGAAAAGTAGGGTGTCGACAGAAATCTAAAAATGTCTCCAAAATGGCTTCGTGTTTTTCATATGATAAATCCCCCCTCTTGTCTACAACTTGTAATATGGAGGAGAAAAACATTTCGATCTGGAAATGTCAGCGAAATTTCGGTGAAATTCCGATGGAATTCGGCACCTGAGCTTTGAGGAGTTCTGTCATCTGTAAAAACAGATGCAAAGATATCCTAAGACTTGTCGTAATGACCATCAACTCATCAGACAACGCGCACTACAACGCGTCAATCGTAATTTTTATATTTTTATTAAAAAGCCAAAAGAATTCTTCGAAAAAAATAATTGTTCACCTGCAGGGTTTTTCTAGTTAAACTATTTTGGATAATATTCACTAAAGTCGGATATTTTCTTATCGAATGGATACTCGTCTCTACAATTGTACCTATAAATAGCATCAGAAGGAGGTCTTTGTCACCGTCCGAAAAAATAAATTCTCCATGCAGCAGGATGGTTCCGCAGAGATAGGATTGTAGATCACCAAAAAGTCGTTGTAGACTGTCAAAAAACAGTTGTAGAATACAAACTCACCCGCCATGGTCAAACCCAAGAGACATATGTCTGACTCCATTCTGTCAGTCTCTCCGTTTACAACGCTCGGAACGGTAATATTATTGCAGGCAAAATTCATCGCATTTTCCATGATTTTCAAGTTGAAACCGCTAGATTCGCCCGTAGCCGGATCCGGAGGGTCGGAAGATAATTTTCCGAAAATAATTTCGAAAACTTCTATAAGGGTCCTCTCCGCCGTTTTCCGCAATAATTCTGCGAAAAATTCAGGAAAATTCGTTGTAAAATCAATTGTAGATAGGTAATCCAAAAGTATCCTCTCACCGCTGAGACGTGCTTGCGAGCTCATCCTGAAACATGTCTGTATCATTTCCATGATCTGGTCATCGGAAAGTAAAAGTCCAACAGGCGACCTAAAACAAGAGCCAAGCACCTTTTTTGGTTAATTTTATTTTTAATATCAAAGAATTTAATGAAGTTTTCTTAGAACATCTACAAATTAATGTTGAACAGGGTCGTCTTTTTGGTGTTGAGAGGATGAAGAGATAATGGTGTTGTGTGATCACCTGGAGGATTTTCATGAGGACGACTTCGTCGCTCCCTGGATCTGTGGCTTCAAATCGGCAATGTGTCGCCGCCTCGCTGATACCTTCGATGGCGCTCTTCGCATTAGGCGCGTCTGGCTCTGAAAATACATCAGATGATCGTCGTGAAATGATCTTCTAAAGTGGCTGAACTCACTCAATAAACCTTCCACGAATTTTGAAACAGAATTTAATGCCACGCCAGTGATGGGTCCGCTGGTTTCTTGTGATCTTATCACACTAAGGAAAGGTTGTAGATATAGAAGGGCATCTTCCTTCGAAAGATCTGAGAGAATGAGAACCTTGTGACTTGAAGATGATTTTACCTTGAACAGATTCTAATTGTTCTCTTAGTGTTTTAAAGCCACGCAATAAAGGGCTCTCCTGTCCAGGACGCTATGGTCATTCAATATTAACGCTCATTGCATGTTTCACGGGATGAACCTACCAATTGTCTGCTCTTTGACGACCATCTGCTATTTAATCTCATGGCAGCCATCACATTGTTGATCTCTCCAATCACTAGATTCTTTGCAGTCACTTGTAAAGGCCTCAGAGATATAGAAAGCTGACCACCAAGCCCCTCCATTTCCGAGTGATGAGGTGGTGGCGATGTCATCCTCGCTGAGGAATTCTGAGTTCATTGTTTCCGAAATCTACAAAAAATAAATTTTTTATCCCCCCAATGGAAAATTCTACATTAATTTTTCTTCCACTTCTTCTGGAGTTTGTTGATTTGGGAGACGCTACAAAAATTGTTAGAAAAGGGCCACCACAGTTCCTCATATTTTCTATCAATACTATTAATACTATTAATACTATTAAGCAAATAATTTTTGTACAAACCCGTGTCCGCCATGGTGAGTGAAAAAGTATCCACCTGACTCTAATCAATTGCTTCAGGTATAATAGATTTGGTGGAGACTGAGCCGCATTGTATATACTGAACGTAAATATTTGCCCTTTTAATTCTTTATTTTGTCAAATTTCTCTCATCACAATCACTCATTTTGTCGATTCCGAATCCACATTCTGACTTGTTCCACTGATATCTTTGCCGACTGAGACATCTTCTCGATGAACCGCATGGGGATATCGTCAACATTCACATCCATCATCTTTTTAGCTCCGTAATATCCGATTAGAAAGTCGAGAGACTCTTCCGATATCTCTTCCTTGTCATTCTCCTGTCCACAATCAGAAAATAATAAATAGCTAAATATTTGCATTCTAAATTTAAATTCAAGGAGTTGTAGATACAAGAGGTACACTCTTACGTCATTCCAAAATCCCTACCTCCATAGACTCAGACTCTGAAGAATCAGGATGGTAATCAGAGGAATCTTCCGACCCTTCTGGTTCAGATTCTTCAGTAACTTTCGTCTAATCGCATGAGAGATTATAAAAATAAAAGAATCTCACCTTTCGGGTCCTCCGGGTCCGGCCGTAATGCCAAGTCTGAATTTGCTTGATCTCCAGCTGGGTCTCATGGGCCAGGAACTTGAGATCTTTTGGGGTGAACTTCTCCTCGTTTCTGTTCATCAAGCGAAGCTCCAAGGACCTGATTTGATCGCCAGAGAATTTTCGAGGGCTCTGCGACCATGTCACGAGGATTCGGGATCAGATGGATGCAGTACTTGTTTCATAGCTTGGGATGGCTTTTTCACGCTCAAAGGAGATGTTTTGGCCTTGCGTTCACGCTGTAATCTTCAGACGATCTTGAAGGTTGAGGAGATCAGCAGCAGAGGGCCCATGAAATGCTGAGATCACCTTTGCCATCTTCTTTGATCTCTTGGCTGCTCAAGTTGTCTCTTCAAACATGAGAGTGAAATGTTGGGCCAATTGGGATACGTAAGCCGAATTGGGCCATTTTACTTTTGTTCAGATTTCCGGACAGAGCAAGGTTGTACATAATTTTATATATCAATGGTTCACAACCATGGACAACATCTTGATGATGCCTTCATCATTTCTGGAGGTGGCAGCCTTTGCCGTGCTGATTTGCTGATGCATGTCCCGGATGGCCTGATCAAGCTCTTGCAGTTTCAAAATGAGGGGTTGTATTGTCTGTTCTAAAAGTTGGTCAGATTTTGATGTGGCACATGTGATGGAGATGATTGAGAGCTCACCCGTGCTGCGTTGTTCGTCCTCTAAACGTGCTTGTTGCTCTGCACTTTCTTTTTTCCATTTCTCAAGCTCTTTGGACATGTTTTCAAAATCTTCTTGCACATAATCCATGGTTTTTCCCAGCGGATTCGCGCCACGACAAATGATCTGCACTTTGTCTCGCACAATGCCGATCTTTCAAAATTTAAATCTAGGATTCGGCGGGAAACCACTCACCTCCTTCTGTAATGTCTCGCGCTGGTGTTGTGAAGCAACAACATCAACCTTCTCTTTCTTCCGCTTGGCCCCGGCGTCATCCTCTGACGTCTTGTTGACAGCCATGATGTCACGAACAAGTCTTCCTTGTGTTTCTTCATCAAAATCATCAGTGTTCACCGCATTTGGTTTGTCTGCGTCATCATCATCATCGTCCAGGGTTCCTAAGAGGTCCTCGTTCAAATCGTCGTCCTCTGCTGTTCCCTGCAGCGTTCAAAAAAAATGGTGGGGGTTGGAGTCGAACCTCCTCTATAACGGTGAACTTTCTTTCAGCAAGAGGGCTAGCTTCTGGAGCGGCTTTCTCGACGGTTCTGACGTTGCTCACAATACGTGGGGGTGCGAGTCTGGCAGATGAAGGTCTCTGTTGCGAAGAAGGAGGTGCCGCTGGTCCGGTCAACGCGGCGCTCGCGATCTGATCCAGTGGTGACGGGACAGCCAATGTGGAATTCTGTCGCTCCATGGGTGGAGGGCCCCTAAACACGTCATCATGACACATCGGACACTTTCAGAATGTAGATGAAATACCTCGCGCTGGCAAGGGGCTGTCTGACTGATGCTAAAGGAGAGGATTCTGCCTTTCCAGCTTCATTGGCTGCATCTGTGTCAATTTTACTGGGTTTTCTTGTCTTTTTCTTCTCTTCGGCTGGCTCAGGTTCAGCCTCTTCAGTTGCCTTCTTTGACTTCGTTTTCTTCTTCTTTCCTTCATCAGCTGGCGCTTCTGCGGGTGCCTCTTCTTTCTTTTTAGAGCTCTTCTTCTTCTTTGTAACCTCTTCTGCTGCCGGTGCTGCTTCTTCCCCTTTCTTCTTCTTCTTCTTTTTGCCGTCCTCAGCTGGGGGCTCTGATGAAGCTTCCTCCGACTTTTTAGATTTAGATGACTTCTTTTTGGGAGCGGCAGATCCCCCGCTGGCAGCGGCACTTGCCAATGCTTGTATGAAGGCGTTTGTGTTTTCTGGTTCTGCACCGGCGACCACTTTCTGTGGCTTGCAATTAACAGGCACACCGCTGGCCACCACAGCGTCGATGATCTTTTGTAAGAAGGCGATCTTCGCCTCTTTGTCCTGTAGATTTTCAACAGATCAACGATATGACAGATCTGATGATGTATTAATACTCACGGCGACATTCTCAGAGTTCTGCTCTGCCTCACTGTAGATTCCTGCAGCAAAACCAGTGGCTTTAGTGATGGCCATAATCAGATCGTGTAAAAAACGAAATGGTGGCTTGCTCAACAACTTCTCAGTACATTTTGGCTTTTGAACAACCGCCTCAACAGCCGCTTTTGTCGCCTCAAAGAGTGCAGGATCCATCGTCGTATCGAGGGATGATGATGTGTCAATCTGAGTTGTTCTATTTTTGGTCGAGAAAATTTTCTGAGCGATTCCGGAAAAACTTAAGTTTCAAAAGATTATGCCGAGCGCGAAGAGACAAGCATCGCTCTAAGCTGGCCCTAAGACCATATAAATGTATGATGCACGGAGTGGTTGGATCACCGGGTATGTTCAATTCAACGCGTTTGATCGCAATTTACAGGGTCATGGTGATGAGAGAGAACGGAGCCATGGAGACTCACTGAAGAACTAGGCTCCAGATATATCTGCACTGACATCTAATATGTTGTGTACGATGGCATTCTCTCAAAACTCTTCGAAATCAAACGTTGATGCGAGTATCTGTCGACAGCGGCACAACGTTTCATTCTGATGTAGCTATCTGGTTTTGACAGTGTGAACGGTGACATCAATGAATAAAAATTAGATAAAGTTCGAAAAATTCTGTCGACACGGCAAGATAATACCGTTGAGACATTGTCGACAATTCTGAGAACTCTGCAGACTTCAACTTGTCATCGTTGTTGTAGACCGACAAAGTCTTGCGATATCTCTCAGATTGCGCTTGCAACTCTTGAGACATCTCTGTACATTTTTCCATTCAATTCTGCTGTTTGCAACGATTTCCCGCACAATGGATCTCTGTGCTCAAAATATGGCCAGAGTACCAGAGCTTAGAGAGGTGTGGAGTGATTTTACACCTCATCCTCACCGTGTCTGTTTTGTTCTGAAAGATCTCAAAATATCCATTAATCCTCAAGATCTCACTTTATTTATAATTAATCCAAGCGAGACGGCGGGCACCCAAAAGGCCCAGATTTGTATAATTATGAGTCCACATCGTCACCTCCAACACAATAAGGGATCCCGCCCAAAGCAGAAACGGTAAATTTAGATGCAGTGGGGTGGTCTAAGACACTCAGCTCCTCTCGACTGAACCATCTGTTCACATTTAGTACAAATGAGATTCATGATGTCTTTTTGATGCACCTAATTTTATTTTGTGGCTTTGCCACGAAAAGCCACAAAGGTGTATAATATGTATCATTATATTTGAAAAGATTACTTGTTCATGATGGTTGCCCGAAAAGGGATGAGAGCAAGCATGATGAGTGGAAATCCGATTGCAGCAATTGTTTGTGATATCGCAATGGACGACCCGGCAACCAGCAGTTGAACAAGTACGAAAAGAAAGATTCTGAGTTTAGACACGGAGAGCAGCGGCTCGTCTGATGGTACAGTCCTTGAACTCGTCAATTTGATTTGGTGATAATGAGAATAACATCAGCATTCTTAATTTGCGGATTTTCCACAAATCAAGGTATTTGTATTTTTATAATGTTACGCTTTCTTCGCTTTTCGGCGAAGCGTCGTTTAAAGATAAAGATACAAGCAAGATCGATTCCATTCGGTACAGCTCCATTACAAAGCCTTAGAAATATCTCTGTACAATACAGAATGTCATACCTCTTGTCTCTCAATAGATGTAATAATTTTATTATAATACCATTGCTCTCCAGAGCACCCCACCCCACGTGCAGGAAAACCCCGGACAAAACTCCGTCCGTGATCAAACCCACTGCCTTCAAAAATGGACCGGACATAGTTGCCAACAGCAACCCCCCTTGTATGAGTATGGGGAGTCGGCTATCTACAACTCGCTCAATCTTACGGTGGACTGTGGGTTGGGTTTTGCTGGGCACGAAAGTTTTTTCTGAAATTTCATTCATATCAATTCCTTCGCATGGTGAATTCAATGGGATGTCACCCTCCGTGTGGATCTTTCTACAAATGAATTAACATTCTGCAGAGGTACTGACTCTGCAAAAATTGGAAAATATGGTGATCAATTTGCGGTGGTTACCGTGAAGAACTACGGTATGGAACCGTGATTTTTACATAAGTTTCCAGTTTCATCACCAATGTGTAATATTTTCGTTATATCATATGATAATTCTTGTGCATGATTCTGCCGTATCAAAAGTTATCACCTGACACACAGAGAGTCGGTATGTGCAGGCGCCTGAGGGACCAAACCGTTAGGATAAGGTATTCCCAGAATGCCAGAGACGAGAGTGGTACACCCTAACAAGAAGAAATCCCAGTGAAATCCCGCCGGCTTTTTGAGAGGGAATTTTGTGGCTTGGGCCATGAGAGCACTGACGTTGTGGTCGAGATAAAATAAAGCGGTGACAATCAACCCCAAAGGAAGGGCCGCAAAGACATACCCGACCTGTTGGTTTTGAAAACTCATGATGGTGAAGATGATCACCTCTAATTGCCACCAGGGAACGATCCAGCTGCGATCCAGACTTGGCATGAATGCGTCCTTCACAGGTAATCTCTGTATATTAGAGTCCTATTTACAGATCAATTATACATTTTACATAAGAAGATTGAATATTAAATATATATCTTCTGTTGTAGAGGCAGACCTCTAAATGTCCTGGGATGTAGGTGAGTCCTGTCCAAAACAAGACAGACACAGCTAAACTGAAATCGATCATCCCCTCTCCCAACCAAAGTGGTACGTAATCAGAGTTGCCTATCTTCACAAGTCCCCACGCTGTCGCCCAAAAGCACAGTGCCACTACAACGGTCAGCCACCCAGCACCTGTCCAAGATATCAGTCTGGCATTCATGTCGAGGGAATCCTCACTGAGTCCATTCCCAAAGCCTTCGACCATGAATTCGACTCCTTTTTGGATGTAAATTATTCCAACATAGAATCCAAACGTATCAGAGGTGAAATCGGTCGCGTAGCGGACATAGGTCACGAGATTGCAGATGGACACAATCCAATGAGAAATGGCAGACCTGATGGGGTCATCCTCTATCAATGAAAGAATGATTACCAGATGGCAACCCAGCCCATGAACTGCAGAAAATTGACCCCTCTTGGTACAACGATATCATAGATGGTGTCTCCATACAAATCCAATAATCCAGTGACACCCACTACAGTTAGAGGCTGTGCTGCGAAGAGGGGAAAGATGATACCACCTAAAGCACTTGCAAGTAAAGTCTCATTGACTCCCCAATTTCCTTGAAGATGATCAGAATACTGTGGTCAATTATTTTATACCATCTGTCCTTCTGATCATGTCTTGTGTGTAGGCCAAAGCAGGAAGAAGATTGATGAAGTAGAGTACTACGATTGTGACAAGGGATCGGTATGACCAAAATGCATCTGTGTAATCGCGAACATAGTAGGGTGCTCTTCGTTTGATGTCATTTATCATATCCCTAAAAGGCCACCATCTGAGCGCTTTTTAATGCTTCTCGTCACTAGAGTTGACCTACTTCTCTTTCGTTTCTGTTGTCATTCTCTGCTGGTGATGTGATCCCTGTCGTCGGAGGTTTTGAGAAGCTCGGAGAAATTCAATCCAAGTGATCAAAAATACCCGATCAGATCCCCCAAAATCTTCATGGCGAAGGTTGGTATTAGTACTCTTGCAGCATGAGGTAGTGGTATTAAGCTGGTATTCTTTAGCTCTGCGACATTCTATAATGATAGAAAAATCTTATCGCAGCTCTGCCAAAAGATAAACGATCAAACAATATTGACACTTTCCACCTCTTTATTTCAGGATTCTTCGGGGGAGGACGGACATGTTCGCCATTCTCTCAAGGAGAAGCTCGCATCTTCGTTTTTGATTATGGGACATGTCTTGGGGTATTTTCTCAAGTCGGAGGCCAGAATGGCACAGAGTGTGTTGTGTGGTGTCTTTCCACTGGTGATCAATATTCCTTAGTAAATAAATAAATTATTAATGTGATATTTCTTTCTGACTTTCAACATTTTTTAAAATAAGAGTACAAATAGAATGAATTTTACCTTCTTCGACGGCTATATCTGTCATCTCTCTTGGCCGCATTGAATGTCTTGTCTTCCGCAGCACCTCTATTGCAGCTTCCTTGAACCCTAAACCCTCTATTCCTGGGGGTGGTCTGGGCGTTTTCTTTCTGAACTCATCGAACAACTATAGAATGTCGACATGAAATCTGGGGGACGTATATGTGTCGACATTTAGATGACTCACTCTTTTCTTCTCTTCTTCGCTGAATATTCCCTTTGGCCTCTTTTTTTCACGTTCCTGTCGCTGTCAAATCTTTCATAAATCAAAATAAATTAAAATAATATTTCCGTCATCTACAATGAATGTTTCATCGGAATGAAAACAGAAATACGTACGTCGGCGGGTGACCATGGTGGTGATTCTGCATCTGCAAGCCTTTTTTTGCTTTTAGATTCTTCAGTCTTCATCACCGTCACCTCTTTCTCTGCCGACACCTGACATTTTTAATTTCAAATTTCAGAAAAAATAATCTTGAAATTTTTTATTAATTTTTTTTGAGAATTCTCATTCTTGGAAAAAAGATGAAATTGATTTACGTCGCTTGTGGTGGCTTCGATGACAAATTCATTTGCATTTGATTGCTGCTAATATTAAATCAGATGTGATTAGTTCATTTCTCAGTGACGAACCTTCTTCGATTGTTTCCTTTCCTCTCTCATGTCTTTGATGAACTCCTCTTTCACTGTTTTCATCACATCTCTTAATGAGTCGATGATCTCCTGTCCAAAGTATTCTTCATTTGGACTTATGGTCTTGGTTAATGTCTTAAATATCAGATTGGCAATCTGAGATGTAATTAGAAACATCACAATTGCAGCCATTTTTCACGGTAATTGTGTCTTGATTGACTTCGCCAGTATGTTGGTGATTGTATCACCATGTTTTAACCTCCTCACTCATGGCACGGTGTGCCATTGATCATGAAGCCAGAACACCGAATTCAAAGTGAATGTGATGATCGTGTGCGAAATAATTCCAATACTCACTCTCTGGTTTCCGCTGCCAGGCCAACTTCTTTCTGTTTGGGCAACAACCGATCTTTCATGTTCTCTCCCTTGTTCAAACGCTGTTTCATGTCATACAAATTAGATCATGAAGTTAATTACCTTGTATCTCCTTATTTTTGGATTGTGCCTGTGTTGTTAGTGGATGTATCAGAAATGCGATCGATGATTCTCACCCTTTCCTTCTCTAGTAATGCTTGGTATTTTCTTTGCACCTCCTCTACTGTAATTTTTGGTTGTTCCTGTGTGGAATTAGTGATGATCAGATTGGCAGTGAAATGTCTCACCTTTCCGACATCGGCACCTTCCATACAAGAGCCTATGGATTCGTCTCCTTTATATTTCAGAGATTACATCGATAAAAGGAAACGTATTACTACCTGAGCAAGCATCAGCGGATGGTGTCGCATTCATTTCGTAATGCGAGAATGAAGATACAAACAATGCCACAATGTCCGAGTTCTACAACTTGATGTTGAAGCAACGAGGTCCTTCCTCTTTCGACTAAGGTTTTTCCACCATTCTATCGAGTGATGGTCACCGGGAAGTACTTCTTCTGGACTTCAGGACTTAAGAAATCACCAAGTTCTGACTTTTCCATTGTGTTGTGTTTGAATAAAATATCAAGACAATTCAATACTTTCAAGAGGCTCAAGCACCAGTTTATTACCTCTCGAAACTGACCAAAAAGACACTCTTACGTAATTTACAGCATTCTACAATTTCTTGTCGCAGAGCAGTCACCAGTTTTTTATTGACAGCAGAAGGTAAGACAAGTGATCAGGACTCTTCATGAATCTGACGCTTCGCAGATGACGACTCAACTCGAGGTTCTTCCTCCTCCAATTACAAAGAATAACCAGGCAGTCCTCAATAATGATCAACTTACAATATTGAATGTAAGATTTCTTCTTCCTTCTCCAACCAACCATTTCACGATAGTTATACTAACATGGACAGGAATTGATTGACATGGATGTGTTAAAGCAGGACGAAAAAAAAGCTCTCAAGAACCGAAAGACCGCTTTGCCCAAACCTCCAGTGAGCAGATCATCGTCATTCAGATGTAAATCTCACTCATGAAGGCCAAAATGCCCAGAGCCAACACCATTTCCAAGGCTGATCAGAAGACACTGAGACGATTTCTGAAAAAAAAGGGGCAGTACTCTGACACCGATTTAGAGCTCTTATCGAAGAAGACCGCGCTCTCCAAGAAACAGATCATCGGCTGGCTGCACATGAAAGAAAGCAAGAGCAGAAGAGATAAGACCCCAAAATATCCAGAGGTCCATTATGAGACCCCTCCCATGTTCTGTGGACCAGATGTACCCGAGGTAGAAACTTCAGGCTCTTTTTGGAGCTAGTGTTCTGACGAGTTGTAGATGGACGATTCTGACACCGAATTATTCCAGCTGCAGACAACGGCAGATCTCTCTGTGGAGAAGAGAATTGATGAAGCGCTGGCCAAGCAGCACTCGCTCTATATGGCCTTCATGAAAAGTGAAATTGTGAGGATTTCTAGTAATTCCAAAAGTTGTAAAAAAAAACGAACCGAAATAATCCTAAATCATTCAGAAATACGGGGTCATGACTCAAGTTGGAGAAATTATAGAGGCGGAGAAATTACAAGCAGAAAAAAGAGGCAATTCTTCTGACGATCTTCTATATTTGATTACGAAATCTCACATTGATCAGGTTTCGCTAATGGACAATATTGGATCAGAAATGAGATACTCGATGTCAGAAGACAGCTAGAGAGGGAGACAGAAGAGAAGGAGGGACTTCAACTCTTGGTGAAAAAACTCACCTCTAAACTATCGAAAAGGGTGAGGATTTCCCGGGAAATTTCCACTGATATTTTTAGATCGGAAAAAAGAGGGGAAGCACTGTTCCTGTAAAATTTGAAGACCAGGTCTGTCTCGTTGTATTTCTCATCAGATTTATCTTAAAACCGCGATTATTCTGTGCGGTGAAACTTGAGCACAATCATCACTTCTGACAAAATTCCAGAAAAAAATAAGTATGGACGTCCAGATAAAATATCCGAATTGTTGAGAATATTCGGAATGATAATTCTTTTCAAATTGCGTTTTAATTCTTCGATTTATTTTCAATTCGTTTGTTTCGAATTAACAAAATTTTTCATCCACTGTCTGAGAGAGGAAACTAACGGCGGAACCTGCACCGTATCGATAAGAGCGAAACAATACACGGTAATCACCGAACGAAATACGGTATGATACCGTGTACAAAAGCTTGGGTTTTGAGATTTGAAATATTTTTCATATTTTTAAATGAAAATACCTGCGAGAGGTCTGAGTCTAATCCTTCAGAAGCCAGTACATCTGTTGCCGCCAAGACATGTACACCACAATCATGACCATTCTTCTGTTGAGGCGTCTCCCTCTCGACGATCTTGGCTTCTTTTGTCTCGAGGACTTGAGACATCGCCTTGGCAATTCCTTGTGCTGAGGACGCGTTCATGTAACGCATAGAATCAAAATGGTGGAAGGAGCTGGTCGCACGTTCAAAAACGAGAAGACTCCAATGGCTGCCTCCGACCTTTTCTGAGCTGTGATTGTTGTTGACCGGGAGGAATACTAGTTCTTTCTTGGACAGCTCGAGAGCACTTAAGATCTCTGCGAGTTCCCTTCCTGTTGATGATCAACATGAGAAGATCTCGTAAGAGGCTAACCAGACAGAAATTGTGACATGAATACTGAAGAAGGATGAACGAAAGCAAAACTTTTTTTCTCATCGACAAATTTCTCGAAAGTGAGGTATCTGTTGTCTTTAAATAGGGCAAAGATGGGTGACTCACTCGTAATAGAAGGAGATCAAATTATCATTGAACCAATTTGGAACGTTCAAAAGGGCCACGTCCGATTCATGAAGGGTCACATCGTGGTAGTTGAATGGCGCCATTCATCCAATACTGAAGCAAATCATCGGGTCTTCCTTCGTTGTAGATAAATAAAGATGGGATCCCAGACTCACCACATTTTCTGACAGTTGCCGGGTTGGGTTTAGGGTTTTAGGGTTTTAGGGTTCGTTCATTATTTTCCAACTTTCCTCACGAACCCTTGTCTCTCCACAAACGATCTTGAATGTACACCTGACACACGAAGAGAAATTTTCCAAATTTTAATCAACAAAACATGCAAAAATTATCACCGATGACCCACAACAAAAACCGTTCAGAAATGCCTTTAGCGTCTTTCGACGAATTTTGGCGGGAACTTTGTGGCAATAACTGTGTCCAAACCGTAGAAGTTATAGAGTAAGCTGTCTCCATTTTTGGTATCTGAATGCCGGTTGGAAACGATACAGCTGGCCTTGACGTCATATTCAATAAATTTGCGTTTTATTCAAGATCTAAACCGTTGATGAATGCCTCGTCTGATTCCTTCGTGTTCTGCGGTGCTTCTGCCTCCTCCTCCTCTTCCATCTCTTCCCACCAACCTCTCGAATCCACTGATTCTACATCGACGCCAGATTCCTCTTCCTCTGTAGATTTTCTGGCGCCATTGCTGGTAGGTGAAGCTTCCTCTGAACCTTGTGTCTTTGCCATCTTTCTCTTTGCTTCTTGTGGATATGTCTTGAGTACGCCCCTTCTTAACTTGCCTTTGGCCCAATTCAGTGCGAATTCTCTGGAGCAGCCAAACATGACCAGTGACTGGAGCTCGTCCTCTGTCCACGTGGCTCCCCGCCACAGTTCGGTCAGCGCTTTTCTTTGGGATTCTTCACTGATGTGTGGCCTTTCGCTAGAACTCAGTGTGACCTTCTTCTTCTACAAAGGATCAGTCCTGTTGCTGTTTCTTCACTGTTTTAGATTTGAAAGGCGGCCTTTCAAATCCTGGAATATTGTGGCGTAAAGCGACACAAGGAAACCTTAACGTTAGGATACGTTTTGTCTTCTATCATAAATACTCTTGGTTCTTCTCCTTTGTTGAAATTCCAAAATTCATTTTATAATACCTTAGTGGGAGAATCACTTTTAGGTCCATTTCTTGGTGGCCGACCTCTACGCTTCTTCGGCTCTGGTTGTGGTTCGATTTTATTTTCGTCTTCTATTTGTGACTCTTCCTCTTCCTCATCAAACGACTCTGACTCTGATTGTGCTTGTGTCTGTGTCTGTGCTTGTGATCTCGGGCTCCTTCCCCTCATACTCTTCCTCTTGAAATGGACACGTTGTGGTACCGGCACCTGTTGGTATCTTCCCCATGCGGTGATCTGCCTTATGTTGAGGCCTGTCTTTTGGTGGATCTCTTCCTTCTGTTCGTTGGTGAATTCGTTACCGTCCCACATCCTCTCCAATACTCTCCTCTCCCTCGTTCCAATACTCTTCTTCTTTACGCTCTGGTATTGTCAGTGGTTCGTCCTTGAGAAGGTGGTTTTATCAAGGCTTTAGAATACAAGATATTGACTGCGGCAGAGCCGCACTCACAGCATGCAAAGATAAATGGGGAAATAATGCTGCGGCAGAGCCGCAATCGAAATGTTGCATGGAGATATAGAACTGCGGCAGAGTTGAGGACAAAACATGTCGAGACATGATGCGGCAGAGCCGCACGACAAATATCCATATATAGTACAGACATTCTGTGTATATATTCCATTTCAATCCCAGCTCCCTTAAAGATGAGCTAGATGGAACAATCCATGATCAGATGGACAAGATGTCTCACGATGAAATCTGTTGCAGCGTTGTCGTTCTCCTTCTCTGCCTTACTTCTACTGCTTGTATTATGTGTGGAAGATTCCATCTTAACCTGCCTCTGGCTGGTTGTAGATTGAGATCGGGTCTGGGGGGTTGGCATTGGAGATGATGTTGGGGATGATGGTTTCTGCTTGTTTCTTTCTGAGAAGAAAGATGGTGTCTTTGGGCTAGTTATTGTTGGAACACTTGGCTTATCAATTGGGATTTTTGAAGGAGTGATTGGAGATACGGTTGTAGATGTACTTGTTGAAGTTGATCTGCGGTTTGGGAGGACGTAAGGCTGTGCAATGTCACTTGAATTGGCAAATGGAATGTGAAGTCTTCCACCTTGGTTGCAATGTTTTCGATAATCTCTTTGCACAGCTCAGTGATGTATTTTCCTGTGTAGTTTTCTTTCTCTTCTAGAATCTCATACATCTTTGTGTAAACACGTTTCAGCTTCTATCAGACATTTAGAATATCGAGTGACTTATAAGACAGGATCTTACGTATTTGATGGCTTCTGCTAAGTCCTAAACATTGTTAGAAGAGATGATTCCTGGAAAATCGATGTCAATTACTTGTTCAAAATCTCTTTTTGATTCATTTCTCATAGTGTCTTCCTGATGGCTCTCATCTTTCTGTAATAATTACACTAACCCCTTGGAAGATATTTATTGCTCACCGAATCAGATGTCTGCTTTCGATCGAAACTTCTCTGTGATGTGTTGATCGATTGTCTCCCAAAACTGGACGGGATTTTCGACGATTTGATCGCGGCTCGTCCTCTCTGATTGAATGAACAATTCATTGTCGTCAGTGATAGGTCTCAACTCACCAGAAAGGAAGATGCCTCCTGTTCTTCGTCCATCATTCTGGATTTTGGATGAGTGACACAGACGACAAGGAATTGGTTGGAAGTAAACGCATTCATCTACAACTGAGCACAATGCAAATAGCCACATTCTCCAGATTCTTGCAGTGTGAATACCAAGTTCTGTTCAACGTGTTGAATTACTCTCACACGAGTAGACCAAATTCGAGTGATTTTATTTAAACCTTTTGGAACGAATTTATTTAAGCCCCTTGTTCAAGACCAACATTTCAAATGGAACCTTCTGTCTGCTGTATCCTCCAATAATCCCTTCTGGAAGAGTTGTAGTGCCTGAAAATATTATTTAAAACAAAATAAAATAAAAGGAATAATTACAATTACACATAAAATTCTTGTTTGGAGGATAGAGATACCCACCAATCTGCACATAACCCAACTTTCCGTAGAATGCTTGGAGGTTCGTCCTGACGGCGATGATGTCGATTTCCATGTCTGTCATGCCCGCCTTCAAGCTCTCTTGTTCGACATGTTCAATCAACTTCTTGCTGTAACCTTTCTTCTGTGAATTTTCAGATTTGTGATGAACAGAATCACAATCTAATGCACGATGTTTGAAGATAGCACCTGTTCGCTCGGTTTCACAGCCAACATCCCAAAATGAGCGATCTTCTTTTGGTGATCGAGAACTAGCATAATGGAACCGCAGATCCTCTTGACACCATTCTCTTCCACCTCCATCACTATAATTCTTTGATCCGGTTTTGCCATCTGCTCTGCAAGATCCTCCTCTGTTGTTCTCGTGCCATCAAAGAGGTGAGATTCATCGATAAGATAACTACTGTTGATATTGTCTACCAGTGTTGGAATGTCCTCTTTGGCTGCATCGCGGAACGATGTGGTCATGTTCGATAACGGATTAAATTTACCACCCTTCGAAATGCCCCCTGAGCGCTCGCCATACAAATCTCGTGGTCACAAAAAAAATAGATGATAAAATTTTATTTCAAAGACGTTCTTAAAGAACAACATCCTCGCAGTGTTCAGCAGCTTGGTATTCAAGACAAGAATTTAGTTGGAAACTGCTTTCTTAAAAAATTCTGTGAATTGTTCATTCGGACGATCGTCATATTTCAGAGATCATCATGACGGACAACAACCGATTCTTGATGGAAGAAGGAAAGAACTCCATTGCTCAGATCGCTGTTTCTGTCGCAAAGGAACTCCTTCCTGAGGTAATATGGAGATGATCTAAATAATCACTCATAAATCTTCAGGCCAAGTTCGATGAGGCAGAACTCTCCAAAAACATCGTGAAAACTTTAACTAAACCCCCACCAAAGAATGGTGAGTTGGCGCTTGGATGTTTCGTATTTGCCAGACTCCTGCCAAAAGGAGAACCACCAGCCAAATTTGCCACTCAACTTGGTGCTGCTATTCAGAAGCGTCTTGATACTGAGAAGTCTGTGAACATCGAGAGGTATATTGAGATTGGGATTGAAGATGAGACTAATCTTGAATCAGATGCGAAGCCTCTGGTCCCTATGTCAACTTCCATCTGACCTCCACATTTTTAGCTAAGGTCATCCCTGCCATCAATTCTGGTGATTATCTGTCTCCCCTTCCTCAGGGACACAAAGAGAAGGTCATGATCGAGTACTCACAACCCAACACACACAAGGTGGGAAAAATCTCTTGGGATCAGTTGATCTGACCTCTCAGGCCTTCCACGTTGGTCACATGAGAAATGCCGCACTTGGAGACTGTCTCATTCACCTTTATGAGCAGTGTGGACACACCGTCGTCGCCGCCAACTATTTTGGAGACGAGGGTGCCCACGTCGCCAAATGTCTGTGGTACTTACAGCGCATTCTGAAAGAGAAGCCAGATTTCAAATTAGAGGGTGTCGATGAGGTCACTCGTGGTGAATGGCTCGGAGGATTGTATTCATCTGCTGTCGAACAACTCGATCTGGCCACATTAACCTCTTTACCTTATGCTTTCATCATCGCCGCACAAGTTGTGGCTGTGGACAAGCACCCAGCTGCAGACGCCCCTCCCAACTGGAACGTCGTCACTTTAGAGGTCTGTCCAGTCCAATTAAAAATAAATCTGATGATGAGATCAGGTTGGCAACGGCGAGAAGAGGACTGTTGTCTGTGGAGGAATGGGATACAAAGTCGGTGATAAGGTGGCATACATGCCTCTTGGCGCTAAGTTCAAGGGAAAAGTGAGTAAACCGTTTTTTCACTTGAATCACATTAAGATATATAAAAGAAACCGCACAAAGAAGTATGTCTATATACTGAAAAAAACAGGAGGTTGTTGGACAAGACATGAAGGGAGTGACTAGCGAGGGTGTCATGATGAGCGAGAAAGAGCTCGGAATCGAGCGCGAAGAGAAGCCTGTTGAGAAGCCAAAGCTCAGTGCGACTGAGGCACACCAACAGCGCCAGGAGAACAAGAAGCAACAAGGTAGACGTCAAAAACATTCTGTTTCCATTTTTAAAATAAATTTCGAGAAAATAAAAAATATTAAATTTATTTCCATCTACAATTCTGACCCTCACAGCAAGCAAGGAAGCACCCGCCAAGAAGGAGCCCGCCAAAAAATCATCTGAGCCCGCAGCCCCCAAGACCAAAGAGAACAAGGGCAAGCCCACCGATGCTGCCTCTCAGCAGATCTTCATTCTTCCCGCCGAAATGACAGTTGGACAAGAAGCCACAGAATTCGGAAGATTACCAGGAGTGGACCCCAACGTCAAGGTGATGGAAATTTCACGAAGAAATCACAAACATTTTAATAATCAATGGCGTTTAATGTGTAAAATAAGACAATAGACTATTTACAACAGCCAAGCTTTTGTGCAGCCGCAAGATTCTTTTCATTTAACAAAAAAAATCTAATTTTGACTAAAGAAATAATTATTGACATCGAAACAGGTGCTTGATGAGCACAACCGCAGAAAATCCGAAGTGAAGGAGACACTCCTCAAGATGGAGAGCGGTGAGCCCAGCTTATCCCAATTATGGGCCGTCACAAAGGAGTGGTCCCTGAAGGAGTTCCGCACCATCTACAAGTGGCTGAACGTCAGATTCGACCACGAGTTCTTCGAGTCAGAAGGTATGCTATTTTTTATTTTTTATTTTTAATTGGAGCGTTGTAGATTTAGATTCCAAGCAATGAAATTAAAATTGTCGTTTTGTTTTTCAAAAGTTTTTTTCACACAAGAATTGACTTGGCGGTAAAGACAACACAAAAATGAGTGGTTACAAAACTCTTATTCTTTCTGACAAAAAAGAAATCATTATGGGACAATGGATGATGACGTAATCACAGTGAGTGAGGAGTCCAGAAACATGGTGTTGGAGTACTACAGCAAGGGTGTCTTCCAGAAGGACAACGGCGCCATCGGTGCTGATCTCAACAAATTCGGCCTCGGATTCTGCATCTTGTTGAAGTCTGATGGAGCTGGTCTTTACGCCACAAAAGACTTGGCGTTGGCACAGAGAAAGTTCTCCAAGTTTGGAATCGAGAAGTCTCTGTACATTGTGGATGCCGCCCAGACTTTACATTTCAAGCAGGTGAGTTGTAGATGTGATGGTAGATGGCTGAAAGTCTCCAGGTCTTCAAGGTCTTGGAATTGATGGGATACGAACAAGCCAAGAAATGCACACATCTTCCTTATGGACAGGTATAGTTATTCGAAGAGTTTAATTTTCTTCATTCAAAAAATTTAAAAAATAAATTTCAATGTAAATTAAATTTTCGGCAGGTCGTGTTGCCCTCCGGTCGTATGAAGTCCAGAGTGTTTGGATCAGTCATTTTATTCTCTCAATTAAAGGCACTTCTCGGAAAGCACATCTACGACAAGCAATTGTACAAATTTGTCACTGGTGTGGAGATCAAGCCCGATGGTTCAGAAAAGGAGATCGAAAAATGGTCTACTGAGGAGGTGAATTTCCACCAATTTTCTCCGAAATCTAACCGAAATTTCAGGTCGAGAACGCCCAGCATTTGATTTCCGTCGCTGCCATCAAGTACGGAATGTTGAATCACGACACCGCCAAAGACATCGTCTTTGTGTTGGAAGACTGGGCCGCCACAACAGGAAATACCGGTCCCTACATGCTTTACGCATACGCCAGAACCAAAGCCATCGAGAGAGAAGTCAAGCTCAGTGGTGAAGGAAAGGTACGTAATTGATGACGTCATCTCGTCACATGATGACGTGTTTGCAGGTCGATTTCTCTCTGCTCGGATCGGAAACAGAAAAGGCCGCCCTCGTGGGATTACACGAGTTCTGGAGCGTTGTAGAATCATGCACTGCCAAGAACAACCCGTCGACACTTTGCAACTATGTACATGAGGTATGATGAACACGTCGACATTTGCGAGATTCTGACTGTAAAAGGTCGCCAAGTCTTTCAGCGCCTGGTACGCCTCCGGACAGTCTGTGGTCAACGCGGAGACAGAAGATCTAAAAATAACTCGCCTGGAGTTTGTCAGAGCCCAAGGAAGAGTGATCAAGAAGTGTCTCGAATTATTGGGCATCACCGTTTTGGAAAGAATGTAACCAAATAAATCTTCTCTTCAAGATATGGACATCGAGACCATGATTGCGCTCATGTCAATGTCGTGAAATTTAGACACACGGTAAGTAATCAGCTTAATAACCGTGGGCGGGTACAGTTCGACTTGTGGAAGATTAAATGACGTTCTGAAAGCCAGGTCTTTGGGTTGTCCGGATATTCTTTTGGTTCATAAGAACAGTACATCGATGGGACAGCTCCATTAATGGAATTATAGTGCGGTAGTTACCGTGATTAAATCAAAAAAATTACGACACGGGTCTGAAACCGTCAACAACAAACTTACCGATCATCATGTTCAAACACCAATTGGAGGACTTCGAGGATATAGAAAAGGTCAAACAAGGCACTCAAGGGACGATTTATAGAGCTACCGACTCGAAAACAAAGAAGAAGGTTGTCATTAAAAAATTATCACAAAGAGGAGGAAATTTGAACAGAATCAAGAATGAAATCAGAGCAAATGAGTCCCTGAAGGATGAACCAAACGTCTGTAAATACCAAGGATACATCAGCACTCTCCAAGATGTCGTGAGTAACCATCTCCGCCTATCATCAGAAGTGAACCTTTTGCAGTTTCTCGTTTTCGACAACGTGCCCGGTTTTGATCTCTTTGAACTAATGGAAGGTCGAGATTTCAAACCGCTACCAGAGAGAGAAGTTAAAGGCATCGCAAATAAGTTGGCGCAGGCCTTACATGCTTGCCATCGAAAAGGAATTTCACACCATGACATCAAGCTCGAAAATGTTCGTTTCATTTTGTGAGAGCTTCCCTGACACCTATGTCAGATCATGATTGATGACACAAACAATGTCCAGCTCATAGACTTTGGGTTATGCTCATTCTTCGATCCGATGAAGGAAAGGCCAAAGAGGGACTGGCATGGATCTTTAGAATACACATCCCCCGAAGTCATATTACAGACACCCTTCATGGCCACAAAGAACGACGCTTGGGCATTCGGGGTCACCATCTACGCTCTTCTCTTTGGCGAATTTCCTTACGCCATCGACGAGGTTCTGGAGGAGGGTCGGCTTCCATTCCCTGCACATTTCAAAAGCGTCCCACTGCCGGGTGATGGTTGTGTTAGAGTCAGTGCGGAGTTCAGAGAGAAACTTAAAGGGCTGTTGTGTTCAGACCCAACGAATCGGGCGGGAGTCACCATCATGTTGTGATAATAAATATTTATATTATGTAAAAGATTCACCAATTCTAATCTGCCTCTATCACAGTTTAATATTCTCGTAATGAATGTGTTGTAATAAGTATCGGGAATTTGAGAATAAATGAGGCTCTTTTGATTTTAATTTGATTTTATACAGATTAATTATTGAATCAGCAGACAGCCCTGAGGTCTACAGGGGCGTCTTATCCTGTCTTTTTGGCATTCTTCTCAGATAGATCTTTGAATGTCTGTTCGTAATCGGCCAACAATTTGAGGTACTCCTCTTTGACCCCTCCCAGCTTCAAGTCACTGTGCGCAGCAGCCAAATTATCAAAGTCCCAGTCGTTCGCGACATCTGTTGACGTCATCAAAAGGCTCAATCCATTATGATGGCTATATTTAGAGATCGAGAGCAGCCATTTCAATGTTTTACCTCTGCAGAACTGGTAGAATTGTAAGGGTGCCTCGGCGGTTGGGTGCAGGCCGTTTATCTTCAAAGTGGGGTGGAACCCTATTCCTGGATTGACGACCAACCTGAAAAACTAAGTCTCTCTTGGTAGAACTTCTAATGTCTATCTACTTACTTGGCAATGACTCCGGGGTCTTGAAGGTACATTAAAGTATCATCGACGTGGATCGTCTTGCTGGCGGCATGGTAAACCCAGACAGAGCTAAAATGGTTGGTCTCTGGAGGATTCACAAATTCTGCTCCTGCGTACTTTTAGAAGCGATCAGGAGATGAAGAATGAACCTGTGGGTATTCTGAGCTGAACCTCGGGTGCCCATTTTCTCAACACGGTGGGATCGTCTAAAGAGCCAGCGAATGGAATGGTGGGGAACTTCTTCAAATGTCTTGGGCAGCCGTAGACTGGCACGTTAGGGTAATGTTTGGAAAACTCCTCGATAGAGCCTAGAAGAGATCAGGAGGGTGCCAGGGTGGCACAAGTGACACTCAAGCTGTAATGACGTAAATCAGACCTGTATGGAAGGGATGAGTGTGGAGGATAGCTTCTATATCTGTGCCCTGCTGAGTAAGACCATTAATCTCTGCTAAGACTCCATTGTCGAGTGGGCCACAGTCGATGACTAAGAATCGGCCAGATTGAAGGCGTATCAACGACATTTGAGTTTCTGCAGTGAATCAAAGAGGAGATTAACACCTTTTAATTTTTACGTACTGATATTCAACACTCCCATCACTCTGTAATCAAACCTGACATTCCAAAATCCATATCCTACTGTAATAACTGACATCTATTTGTTTTAGAGAGTGTTCCAATTTTTACGCCCTACTTTGCTTTTCGTTTCTGTTTTTGGTCGTGACCGAAATTTCCTTCTCGTCTCCAAATTTTGAGCCGGAAACGGATTGTCACGTGATATCTCAGAAAGACATCACATCGTAATTGCCGATAAATTATTATGATATCTTTTTGTAACGTTCTCTCAGACTCTGTTCAAGACAGCATTCTGACTGTCATTGGCATCACTGGCTTCTCTGTATTTCCCTCTCTTTTTCTTTCTGTGGGGCTCGTACCAGTTTCAAGAAACAGAATTGTATTTTGAATCTGAATTGGTTCAAATTTATGGTTTGTGCCAAATTTGTGGCACGACCCTAGGTTTGTGCCAAGTTGATGATAGAGGTTTTTTTGTGTGTCAAGAGAAATGAGATGAGAATAGACCACAATATAACTCTTCAACTTTATTTGATTTTAAGAACATTGATCTGCTGTATGAACACTCATCTGATGCAATTCTCTGTGATTGTGGGCTGATCTTGATTCCTAAAAATAAAAATGGACAGACAGATGACTTCAAATCGCCAGAGGATCTTGCAGCATATTTAATTGAAGTCCACAACAATGATACTCTACAAAACTGTTCATTTATTTACAATCGCTTTGGTAATAGCCCTCGTGGCTCTCGTTGCTCCTCTAGAATGTGAAAATCTTATGCTTGTGGCCAACAACCACTTAAAGAATGGTAGTGTGAATAATAATGTCGTATTTGATACTAATTTGTATGGGAAGGTGCTCGGCACAAATGATTCCAGAAACATTGCCACCATCTACATTATGATCAGATGATTCGATGTGTATGAGGACTCACTCTGACACCAGGCATGTGGTTCTTCAACACATTGAACAATGCCACCAGAAGATAACGGACGGGTCCGAGAAGTGGCACGGCCACAAGTGACCACAGCAATAGACACAGGAAGATGAGCGGTCTGTTGTTTCCAAAAATAGATCCAGGCTTTGGTTTGGCTGTTTCGGACAGAACTCCGTTGAGTTCATCGATCTTATCATTCCAACTCTTCACATTCTGTTTGGGATCTTCATCATTTGGTAATGACACATCGTCTATGGCAGAGAGAGCGGACTCAGGGTCTTTTGTGATGATCTGAAATGATGTCAGCCTTGATCAATACATCGTTTTTAAAACATCGTTAAGTACAAAGATGTGATGTGGTTCATTAGAAACTCACAGGCTTTGGAAGATTCTGCTCAGTATTTTCTTCATGCTCAGATTCTTCTTGTCGTGGTGTAGAAGGAAGCTGAAAATTAATTAGAATCAAAATCCAAGACTATTGAGACTTACTTCATCTTCAGAGGAGCCCCAAGATGATGAATACATGGACTCGGTCTCTGAGCTCTCGCTGCTTGCAGAATGTTTTTTAGTGGTTTTCTCTCCTCTCTTGTTATTTGGATGTCTTAATTTCATATGTTCTGGAAGACTTTGCCTTACGCGAGCAATGCGAAATGGAAAGTACGTCTTCGAACGATGTGAAACGGCCTGTGTCACCGATCAGAATCAAGATGTCGATGTTGATCATGAGTACCTGTGGCAGTAGATCAAGGCCGTGTTGAAAGATAAAAGTGACTTGGGAAGCCTTTTCCAGATAACCGTTATATTGTACTGGTCTGATGATGAAACCACTGTTGAAGATTTGAGTGCGTAAGACTGGCCATGTGGAAGGATCTGGTTGAGAAGACACAATGTCAGCTTCATAAGCATAGCCCCTCTTTTCGTCTGCAAGTGGGGGCCTGGGGTCAGAAATGCCCCAGACTGGATTGGACAGATCAATAGATCTCATGATTAAAATGTAACTGCCGTCATCACATGCTGAAGATGTTAATATTTGTGCGGATGGAGATCGTTAATTTGTACCTTTATAACTGCAGAGGAGTGTTAGATCACGAGGAAGAGAGATGAATCGAGATTGAGAACCTAAAATTACGTCATGATGCTGACGATGTTGAGCAATCTGAGATACTTACGGACATAAATGATGCGTGTCGATGGATTAATCTCGCGTAATAAAGTAACCTGATGGTGGTCAGCTGACATTTTTGGGGACTGGACTCACTTCATCCAACATTCCAATACAAAGTTTGTTGTTTATGTCCCAGAGATACGGAAGAAGATTCTTCAATTATGAGTCGAATTCATCAGAAATGAAAGTCAGCGAACCTGCGGAGTGGCTTCTATAAGTCCTTCACCTTTACATGAAGGAACTGTGCTGGTCTTTCGTTCATAAATCCGGATTTTGTATCTTTCTCTGACAAAGGACCATTTCGAGTCTGCAAAGATATTTGAGTCTAACCAATGTGGCAACTTCAAACATCGAAAACGATCAACATCGACCCACTTATATTGCCTTCCTCAGCCACAGTTGTCAGCTCTGTAAAACATCCTCTAATGAACGTTTCCATGCCCGTAGTCTTGTGTTTGGGTTTGTATGTGGTGGTCTGTAAATCCCCCGGCCTCTCGGACAATTCGCTCGAGCGGATTAGGACAAGTGACAGTTGGCTTTGAGATTCCCGCCAAATCCCTCCAAACTACGAACCTCGGTTCCGTGATTAAAAATAAATTTGATAATGATTTTTTTCTAAATTGATAGAGTCTCGGTAGATAACGTGACACCTCGTGATGTTACCGTGAGCTTTATAGAATGAAGAATTGAATTTTCCGAGATTTTTATTCTAAATCTACGACTTTTGATTTTTTGTTTTGCGAGTTTTCCTCCGGTGCCTTTCTCTTCCTGGTGGGGGGTGGGACTATTGGTGCTTCTACAATCATGACGTCATCATCAGCCTCTTGTACAGCCGTTGTAGATGCAGCTTGTTCTGTCTTCTCAGCAACAGGAGCAGGTTGTTTTCCGAGGATATTGAAAGTAACACCTTCTCCCTCGAATTTAACCCTGAAAACACTCAAAAAAATATTTTATTTATTTTATAATTTTCATTCAACAAATTCAGAATAAAATCGAAATTCACCTCTGACTGATGGAGACTTTGATCTGGAAGTTCTGGGAATTGTCATCCACTTCAATGATGGAGCCGTTCGTGATTCTAACTTGCGATAATCTCTTGGCCGATTGGATCTTCATCCTCTCTATCTCATCCTCTTCAAGATCCTCACCGCATTCGTAAATAATACTAATCTCATCAGGTTTTTTTAGACAATTATCTAAAAAATTTTGAAATTTTTTCTGAATTTTTTCAAGTTTTTTTGCAATTTAAAAATCTCGATAGTTCCGAACATTAACGTGAGACTCACTCGCTATCTACCGTGATTGAAGGCTCGTTCATACCCAATCTGTTCTTAAGAACGTTCTCCACCAACTCTCCCAGTTTCATGGTCTCCGTGTCACATTCCAATGTGACGAAATGGCTGGAGCACACGTAACAATTGGGGTTCGGTTTCTCTGGCGCACAAGCGAGGAGCATTCTGCCGGCTGAAGGCTTCTTCTGCAGCACAACCTGACATTCAAGGAAAACTACAACTACAACGATGTAGAATCGATGATAGAGTTATTGTCTGCACAATTTTTGTCAAACACTGCAATGATGTGATCGTATTGACTGTCTACAACTGTATCTACAATATAAAAACAATTCCACGCCACGCATTCTCTTGTGCTTACAGCGGAGCTGTAAACCAAAAGGGTCAAGTGAAACAAATGGTGATCTACAACGATGTAAGGATACGGTCCTGCACTTGTCGATTTGGTTGCGCAAGATCTTGAAGGACTCCATGACAATCAGCCCAGCGATAACCGCATTTGTCGTAGCAATAGCCGGGATAATATTTCCCGCCAACGCTATTTCTATTCAATTTTTCGAAAAAGATTTTTGATTTTGTCGGAATCAAATTTTCAATCGACTCACATTTGATTGAAAACCTGCTTTGCATAGGAATACCGAATATATGTGATCTCAGGTTGGAAGCCGCAGTGACAAAGTTGAGAGCGTCATCATCGTCCTTGTCAAACTCCAAAGCTCCAGTCAACCTTCTCTTGGAAAGATTCTTCAAACTGTTTCATTCAGGTGTGTTCGAGTTTGTCGTCAGCATCACAGTGTTTGCCTTTGGTGACGTGAATATTTTCTGCAAGGATTGCGGTAGCCGCAATACAAACAAAAATATGTGCAGGCTGCACCAAACCAATTTCACAAATAAAAATAATGAATTTCATCTCTTTGACATGGATACGTACGACTCTAAGAATAGATCCGCATTTTGCTTCACCGTCATGATCTGCTGGTCTGGGAGACTATCCGTCGTGTTGGTACTGTCATTAGTACCCTGTCCACATCAATCCCTCATAATAATACTTCTGGTAATGGAAAAAAAATAATTGATTTCGGAACAAAAAATCATGTTTTAAAGTATAATAGACACATACGTTAGCGTAGAGGTGAAGCTCTTCAAGAATAATTGGGGTGGGTGGCTCTCTGCCTAACCAAATATCTTTCTTTGTCAAAGTGGCCAACCTTATCTTCTTATATATTTCCAGATGGAACAACTGTGAGCGTCAATTTGGCACGTGTGTCAGGCCGTACAAGAATACAACGGCTCATTCTTTTGGGACGGCAAACGCCAAGTCTCAATCAATATATTTATTTGTGTATGTAAAAGTACCTTTTTGAATAAGTATTCCGCAAAGTTAATTTCCTTCAAAGCGTTCACTTTGTCCTCTTCTACTTTGATCTCGTCGTCGGTGACCTTTGAAAATCAGTTTTGGCGGGAAAAATTGTGGATCTACAACTCACTTCCTCCTCTTCTTCCTTATTGACCACACGTTCTGCGTCACCAAAATGTGTCCTATTTTCAAATTAATACGACGATCTACAACCGGTTTTTTAAATAGAAATGAGTGATCATGAAACACCACAAACTCACAAGAATTCTTCTTTGGCCCAGATAATGCAATGAATCGGCTTTGTGGGACTCGACCTGATGGTGCAGTATGCGTATGTCTTTGGTGCGGGCTTAGGTTGGCATTCATAACATTCAGTGTCACCCTACACCTTTAATACACTCTTCGTACATCGCGTGACTCATGTTTATATAGATGTGATGATGTGGAGGATTTAATGTAGATACTCTGCTGTACACAATGACAGAGAACTGTTACATACCTTCTTAATGACTTGAACTTGGCCCAAGTATCCCTCTGTTGCACTCTCTATAAGTGGTGTCCCTGTTGCGACACATAATCTGTTGACATGCCTCCTTGCATCTGTAGATGATCGTTCAGAGAGTGGATAAATGTGGTGATAATATAACATAAAGCCAAAATTTTGTAATGTGCATCAATTGTGCATTTTGAAATGGAATATAGACATTTCATAACATCATCAGAAGAATCGTTTGATCGTGTCGGTACATACCAATGTTGTCTAATGCATTCATTACTATGGTAAATCTCTTGAAGAAATCTGGACCATATGCAGAATCTTTGATGTTGGCGTGATAAGCTTTGATGTTCACGTCTGGATTGAAACGGAGCGCTGATTCTTTCGCCACCTTAGACATCAGACACGTACAAAACCAACTCCAGGACTGATCTCTGAAAGACCTACCTCTGCCTTTGGCATTCCAATGTGTTTTCTTTGGAACAGAAATTGTCTGTTCAAATTGCTCAGATCAATTGTATCAATATCGATCTGCTCTCTTTAATCACGTCATAACTGCCTATAACATGAGACTCACGATTTCGATGTCATGGAAGCCAGTAAGGACCAAGTTCTTTAATAGTTCACAGCCTATTCCTCCTGCACCCACCATTAAGATCTTGGCTGACCTAATAGAATCGAACAACTCTTGTCCAACAGCGGAAACAACGTGTTCGTATCGACTGGAAGAAGAAGAAGCAGCCATGTCAATGATCCCTGAAATCTGATCCTGTCTGAGGTTAACTCTCGTTGTAGTGGACAGTCCTCGAGGAACATGGAAGGCGATCTATGGGTTATCAAGAGCTACAGAAGTTGGGAGAAGGTGCTTTCGGTTATGTAGTGAAAGCAAGAGACACAATCACTGGAGAACTGGTGGCATTAAAGAAGGTCAAGTTGAGACATCACATAGACGAATTCAGGGCTTTAGATGGAAGAAGTCGAGGCGAAGCTCTTCCATTAGTCGTTCTGCGAGAGATTAAATCCCTTCAAGTTTGTATTTCCAGATGATTTCAAGCTGATCAAAGAAGGCTTTGGGATCACATCCTAACGTGATACGTCTTCTGAGTGTTACTCCAGGAGGTAGATAAATGGTAAACATGACTGATTAGGAGATGACACGAAACAGTCGGAGGCCCCAGCCTCATTTTAGCTTTTGAATTCATGCACACAGATCTCAGCCGAGTTCTGAGAAGCAGAATGTTCAAAAAGAGGTGGCGAGAGGATGAGATCAAAAGCTGGATGATGATGTTACTGCGCGGTTTATCATATTGTCATGCAAATCACATCATACACAGAGTGTGCATTTCCAGATGATTGTGACCAGTTGTTCACGTCTTCAGGATTTGAAACCTGCTAATCTTCTTGTTCATGAATCGGGGATGCTAAAAATAGCTGATTTTGGTTTGGCGAGGATACATAACCCGGCCATCTACAACGGGGACTATACCCCGCAAGTCGTCACAAGATGGTACAAGAGTCAGTGCGATCACATATTTGACAGTTTTGACATTGAAAAGGTCCTGAGTTATTGTACGGGGCACACAGATACAATTTTTCCACCGACATGTGGTCAGTGGGTTGTATTTTTGCAGAAATGTTTACCAATTCTCCATTGTTCAGAGGAGAAAGCGATATCGACCAACTGCAGAGGATCATTCAGGTCTTTTTAACAATATAAAATCATGGAATGATTTTTGCAGGTGCTCGGAACCCCAACAGAGGAAAATTGGCCAGTAAGTCTTTGACGTCTGATTGTGACAATCTCTTGCTGTGGAAGGCCCACATCTACAATTTCGATATTACACTTTTAACAGCTTTTTCGCATTATCGCTGATGGTATGTAGGGTGTTTCTGAGCTGCCAGATTATCACAAGATTAATTTTCACAAAATTGAAACCATTCCCTGGGATAAGTTACTCCCCGATATGCCCGATATAGCGTTGGACCTTCTCACACAGCTTCTACAACTTGACCCAGCGAAGCGGATTTCTGCAGAACAAGCCATGGTCCACCCTTTTTTTCTGACGGAACCATTGCCACTTGGCCTGAGCAAGATGGGAGAGGTGATTGGAGGAAGATTTTCGATCGTAATGTATTTAGATTGTGCGAGAATGCCTGTCTATGCCAGATGAATCGAATGACAATGGCCCAATGTATGATGCTCACGCGCCGGTTGTGTTTCAATTTGATAAAAAATGACCCTTCGATCGAATGGAATGTTGTGCAAAGGCAGATCCAATTTGTTGGGGATTAACGCTCAAGAGGACAAGGTGAGGTGAATCAATATTCATTGGATCGTATTCAGAAGGCAAAAACTGTCATGGAAAATGGTGCATTTCGTAGAATCTCAATGTGCGTTTATCCTGTAATATTCCACGAGGTCAAAGATCTTATTTTGAAGATAGCACTCCATGGCCCATTCGTGTGTCTTGTCATGGTCAGGACATTCGTTATGTGCCAGTTCGTGAGCGTAAATGACGATCCAATAACATGCTGCCTTCTTCCCAGTATGTTGCTTCTTCAAAAACTCTCTGAGATTGAAATAAAGCCTGAGAGAGTGAGTTCTAGTGATGTGATTGCATCCTCACGTTTTTTGACGGTTGAAACCGATCAGGTCCTCTGATCCATAGAAAATCTGGACCAGACTTGGTGGATAATTGTATAGTGAAGTGAGCATGTTGATGATGTTGAAGAAAGTGTGGATATCGTTTTCCTTGATCTGCAGAGATCAGGCACTAATCAGATGTTGAACATTGCTACTCACATCATTGAATGAATTGATATGAGTGGGATCATGGTGATCGACCCACACTCCCCGAAGTAACTTCAAGTTGTTCTGAGGGATGCTCGCACATTGCGTCTTTGTAATCCTCTCAATGACTTGCCCACCAATATTGAGCGTCTGTTGGGTGTTGGCTCTCTGTAGACGGTCATTCTCTACAAAGTTCATCTGATATTCTCACATTGATACTCTCCATCAACGCTTGTTCGGTTTGCATTCTCACATGATCTACGTGTGTCAATATTGAAAAAAAGAAAGCTCTCACATTCACTCTGCTGCATTGTTGTAGGTCTGGCAGATTTGTCTCCATTGCTTGGCAGGTTTGTGTGGATTTGTTGAGCGGAAGGATTTAGTGGGAGTGGAGCTTGTCTGTAATCCCCTTTCTCTTCCTTCAACATCATCCTCAGGTAGTTTTCATTAGAATCTACCCCATAAGACATCCTCAATATCTTGTCAAAAGCTCTATATATGAAGGAGTGAACGCAGAGACAAGGATGACGCATACAAGTCGGAAGTTTTTCGCGATGGCTGAATTTGTGTTGATCAACCAGCGGCTAAAGAACTCAGCATAGATTTCAGTAGCCATAGTGTGTGTCTTGGTTGGAAAGTCCTTTGGAGTTCCAAAGTTGGCATTGTAAAGATTCTTCATATCAAACTCCGCAATTTGCTAAAACAACATCAATCAGTGTACACCAATGCTCTACCATATGATGCAAAGACTCACCTTTCTTCCTTTTTGACAGTGGTGCTTTGAGAGAGTCATTTGCATGGGACAGAACATACACCTCTATGCGCTTGAGAGGAGTGTGTCTGTAGTATGCAGTGACTGCAGATACAGACCACAGCATCCATTCATGCTGTACAGATTCAGTCTTTCGGCATACTTATAAAAATTCTGTGTGAGACGACGACGCAACACCAACTCACCATCTTGTCGACATCAAGATAAGTACTGTCGATGACCCATTGTGTCGGCCGGCCCCCCTTCCTTCTTTCTCCTGTTGATGTCCATAAGAATGATGTTGGCTCTTAAAGATTGTCACCTCCTGCTATGTCAATGACAAGGACGTTATTGCCTCGGATGAATTCTTTCAGGACCACTGGTGCTCCCTCTGAGTAGATCTCAAAGCACTTCTTGATGAGATTTTCGGCCCTTATCCTCTTCTCTTCAGTATCTGGTTTGTATTCTGGAAGGCTGATAGAGGTTATTGATGCCTTGACAAGAGTCTTACCTTAGCACATCCTTCTCTTTCTGCAGCCACAATTGATCTATGGAGAAACGGTCTCTACATCCTTGTAGATATCTAAGATCTCTCAGCACCAAAAAATTATCATTTATACTCACTGGTCGAGGTCCTTGCTGATCTGTCTCGTGATGCCTTGCAAGTATTGCGCCTGCTTGTATATTTCTTCTTGGTCGACCGTGTGCAAGATCACCTTCCCATGACAAGAAGCATGGATTGTCCTTCATTTACGTCATTGTAGAATGATGAAAATACGTACGTACCTGCAGAGAAGACTTCTGAATCCTGCCCTGTGATGCCGCATTCCATGAACAAGCTTCAGCTTCTGGCCTTGGGATTGTTCTTCAATTAGATTCAAAATCCTCCTGAAGACGTCATTTATGTCAACATCATGCCATGACCCACATGCACATCGCGTACTGATCCTCTTCTTTTAAATTCACGATCGCTTCAGGCAGCATGGATATTACAGCCTCCAATTGTAGATTGTTTCTGTCTCTTGACAGACCTATAGATTGGTATATGCTTGGACCGGCGGTGATGTTCAAGCCAAATCCAAGCCCAGGTCTTCCTCTCGTGTAATCTGTGTCTGAAACCCTTATTCCAGACACAAAAATTGACCCCGCAACCTTTTCCAGTAAGAAATTTGGATGACAACAATGCTAGATACTAACATCGGGGATATCGGGAAGCCTCTCGGGGAGTAAGAATTCTATGTATTTGGAAACTTTCGGTAGTGCCGCTGTTCTGTAGGAACAACTCAAAGATAAAAATTGACTGCAACTGATCGGAGGGTAGAATTGTGTTTGTGTCGCAGTCCCCTGTACATGCTTTATGATTGTTTTTGGGTGAACAAAATACGCACCTTCAGAGTGACAATGGTCTCGCCTGTCATATTGCATGGAGAATAATAGACGTGTAACACGTTATTGACATGTCCGAAGCTCCATATAGCCCCTCCTGTCTGGTACACCACCTAACATCTGTCACAATAACATCGCATGATCACCAGAATCACCTCACTGTGTGCATCTGTGTGTCTATTTATAGATACTTTCATCCCCTCGCCAAAATGTCCAGAATCAGATTCGTCTTTCTCACTGTGACCTAGGACCAGGCACCTTGGGTCTATGACTGTCGCGAAATTGCGCAGCTCTGTGAAGATGGGATGACCACAAGCAATGTATTCAGTGATTGTACCAAGTCCCAGCTGTCACTGGTCAATTCAAAAATACAAGAAGAAGTAGATATCTCACTCCTTCTCGTGATTTTAGGCCCCAAAAACTGATCTTATTGTCACCATATTGTCGTGTTCTATGAAATAGCTGGCCATCCTCTCGGCCGTTCAATTTGCGGCATTGATCCAGAAAGTTTTGCACAAACTCTCGCTGGTCGAAGAAACTCTGGGATGACCTCATGTAATGTCTACTCACAATCAATGGTCAGACCCACTTGATGCTCACCTTGATATATTGAGACATTCTTCTCGTCGTGGTGGGAGAACAACAGCCCGATGTTCGAGCTGCTTTATTCCTGAAATCCACTGTTTGTATTCCGCCTTGATCCCCTCTGCCTGTTACGATGAGCCGCTGATCATCATCAAAAGTTCACCTCTTTGTGGAACCCTTCCATCTTTGAAAGTGTTGGACTCGAAAAAATGGTCCTTGTGCAAAACAATTTCCTGGAAATCGCAGAACTTCTTCCATTGAAAAGGTATCATTGAGCTCAGACATGGACATCTTTTATCTCTTTTGAAAAGTGGATATTTGGACCTTCTTTGATGTGATCATTTTGAATACTGCGACGATATTATGAGAGTTCAAGCGTGACTTTGCCGGATTGTATCTTTAAAGTCTCGATCGTCTCAAAAAGCCCTCTGACATGTCCACCATTTGAAGGAACCGACGTTAGAATTCCTTGCCACCATGAATTTTGTTACTGAAGAATACCATTGGGGAGGCTTTCTTCAGCAGAAATCAGGACAAAGGATGAATCATTATGATCACAAGTTAGTTGTATCATTTTCAAAACTGATCCTCAATTCATCAGCCGAATGCAAAATTTGTGACAAAAACACTTAAAGGGGGGAAATTACTGATGAGCAGTAAGCACCAACTGCAACTTCAACAAGTTGACAATAAAAAGATTATTTAAGCACAAGTTCGCGGTGACACACGTTAATTATCAAGAACTTCAACATTCTTCGAGGAAACCAACCTCTACAATATCAATACCACAAATCCATAACTGTACAATGTACAGTGTACATATCAACTGAAGAAAACACATATTTTATTTTTTATAAGTGTTCATCACAACTTGAAAATTTCTGAAATCAAATTCAAGAATAACATTTTATATTTGTGGTGTAGATGTAGTGGTGCACAGCAATGAATTTGGGGTCTGTCTTGCATGATAAAAGGATCATTTCAGAATTTTGCTGGTCTATCGCTGATTGATTCTATCTCTGAAATCTGCGATCTCATCGGAGCACAACCCATTCCAGATCATTTCCGATCTTTTAGATGACATCAGATCAACGTAATCTCTTACTGGCAGACTGGAATAGAGCTGATCAACTTCTTATGGGGAAAATAGTTGGGTGGGCGGGATGCGAAATGGATTGTCTGCATGTACAAATCAACCTTGAGGAACTATCAGTGTCCAATCACCATCAACTCAATCTGGAAAGGATCAACTCTCACATCAATCATTGCGTTCAATCATAACAACAATACCCGAAAGGTGAGTATTGGACTTTCCTTCAGTTGCGATGCATCACTTGATCTCAAAGACCGTGGGATCGTTCGATAAACGTGAATTACCTCTTTATGTGGTTGATTGATTAATTTGATCATTATCTTGAATCGATCAAAAGATCTCTTATCCAAACCATTTCAATAAAATCCGCGAGTGACAGGGTCCGGAACTGATCCCAATTTTCCGATTTCCGTTCCGGATTTTCCGAAACCTCCGGATCCGATCGAGATGAATTTTAGTTCCGTGTCTGGTTTAGAAACGTCATGAAATACGGTACAAGATTACGCGTAAAGCCGAAGGTCCGGAATTTCATCAGGTTTCCGGATCTTCGTCCACAAAGTCAACGAACGGCACTGCCCCCCTAAGATTGACTTTTAACAACTACAAATACAAATCAAGACTCGACAATCATTATAAACATCACAAGATGGTCAAAGCAGCAGAAGATTCTACAGAGATGAAGGTCGACACGAAGGGTACAGAAGATAAAGAGGAGAGTCAGTTTAACATGGGCATCGTCATCCCCCTGATCTTTGTCTCTATGGCTGGCTGGATGTTTGGAGCAGACACTGGTACGATATCTGGCCTTCTAAACATGCGAGATTACCAAGAGAGGTTTGGGTAGGTTTGAGATTTCGACGAAATTCCTCTAATTCAAGTAGAGTTGAAAATCCAAAGGGGGGTTACTACTTTGACCCACCTAGACAAGGACTGGTTGTTGGTGAGTCCTCATACCAAGATCAAGATCATTCTGATCGAAACTCAGGAATGGTAAATGTCGGGACATTCTGCGGATGTCTGCTCTCAGCTTATCCGGCTGAGAGATTTGGACGAAGAAAGAGTATCATGGGCTGGTGTCTCGTGTACTTCCTCGGGCTCACCCTTCAACTGACCGCAGTTAACACTTGGGTGGGTGTTTTCCCGCCAAAACCGTCTTTCTGATTCCGAACAGGTTCACGTTATGATAGCGCGTATAATCACGGGACTTTCTATTGGAGCACTGAGTGTTGTAGCTCCATCGTATCAATCCGAATTAGCCCCACCATCCATTCGTGGTACCATCGTCTCCACCTACCAGTTGTTTGTGACCCTTGGTGAGTTGTCTCGTTGTAGAGGTGATGTTGACGTATATAGGTATTCTGGTGGGCTACTTGATCAATTACGGAACTCAGATGTGGGGTAATCAGGCTTCATGGCGCGTTCCCATCGCGATCAACTTCACATATGGTGGGTTTCGACCATCTACAACGAGATCGACTGAACTTTCCAGGAATTCTCTTGGCCGTAGGAATGATGTTTCTGCCCGAGTCACCCCAGAGACTCCATAAATTACAAGATGATGAAGGATGCCGCAAGGTGATACTCTCATGCTCCAGATGATGACATGTGTTCACTCATGTTAGGTATTGGCAAAGATCAGAGGGTGTGATGTAAATCATCCCAATGTGCTTAATGATTTCATGGATGTCCAAGATGCCGTCAAGAAAGAGACCGAAGGTGATCTTCAACATCTACAACCGCCTTCTACAGTACTGACTCTTACAGGAGGACCAAGCAGATGGCGCGACGTATTGAATAAAGATGTCAGATATAGAACCTTCTTGGGTATCGCCGTCATGTCGTTTCAACAACTTCTCGGCGCCAACTTTTTCTTCTGTACGTAATCACGTGATCTCACAATACTGACTCGTTGTAGATTTCGGAACATCAATCTTCACCGAAGTCAACATCGCAGAGAACTTTATCGCTCAAATCATTCTCGGCGCGGTTAACTTTGGCACAACCTTCGGTGGACTCTACGTCCTCGAGAGATTTGGCAGAAGGTAACCTCTACACCGTTGTAGAATGTGCTAAATCGTTGTAGATGGCCACTCATTATCGGAGCGCTGTGGATGTTTATGTGCTTCATGGTTTTCGCCTCAGTCGGTCACTTTAAGATCGCTAACGCACCAGATCCGACGCAAGAGAGAACATCAGGTTGGTACCAAACGGCTGCGCCTCCATCTGACACCATGACAGGCATCGTGCTCATCGTCTTCGCATGTCTGTTCATCGCCGCCTTTGCGATGACATGGGCCCCCGCTGCTTATGTCATCGTCGGAGAATCCTTCCCACTCCGTGTCAGAGCGAAATGCGCCGCCTTAGCAACTGCCGCCAATTATTTCTGGAACTTCTTAATCTCCTTCTTCACGGGTTTTATTGTAGAAGCCATCGACTACAGAGTGAGTCTTTTACTTTTTACTTTACATACTAAAGAGGACAGTACGGCTACGTCTTCGCCGCTTGTTGTTTGATGGGTGCGTTGGTCATCTTCTTTTTCGCAATGGAGACAAAGGGCCTATCGCTTGAAGAGATCGATGAGTTGTACCACTCGGATACAAAACCTTGGCTGAGTGCCGGCTGGAAGTCATCACTGAATGACAAAGAGAATGAGAAGATGGTGAAGGATGAAGAGAAGGGAAGCAAAAAAGACAGCAAAAAACTGCCAAAGGCCAAGTAAAAACACACGCAAACGAAAAACTTATAAATAAACGGAAATGTATCTTCAATTAGAGTTCAGGCCGTGCATGATTCTTGTCTAGCTTTTAATATTTATGGAAAAGATGTTGATATTAACTGGAATAGTGGTGAGACACGTTTCTTTTCTAGCTTTTAATATTTATTGAAAAAATGTTGATAATAATATTGGTGAGACACGTTAACTTACATTTTTGATTAAAACCAGACTCAAAAAAGTGATCAGCTTCTCGTTGTAGATGGACATTTCAAATTTATGAACATTTTTTCGCCAAATCCATATTTTTATTTGTACCCGTTGAATTTGCGAAGGTCAACATTATTTGCCTCTGCCGCCTTGTGGAGGAATCCTCTGTATCTCTCGTTGTGAATATCACCGGTCTCCTTGGCCGCGTCGATCTTGGCTTCTACTCTCCTGGTCACCTCCGCTTGGGGTATGTAGTGTCCAGACTGGCTGGTCATGGACCCGCCCTCGAAGGAATGGTTCGGAGACTGTTTGAGAAGGCTGTTGTCGATGGTGGTATGAATCGATTGATTCGTCATCGCGTTGTTGTTGCGGTAGTTGGCAGGTCCATCGTTTTTGTTGGGAAGATTGAAATAATCCCTCTCCTGAGCAGAGATGATGTGGGATGCGTGGGTGTTGTAGGGCCCCGTGTATTTGTCGGAGCAGTCCTTCTGGTGGCTGGTTCTCTTTGATGACATCGTGTTGTGAATGTGGCTTGCTGCTTGTTCTTTGTTGTGAATAATCTGAGTCTTCGTTTGGCTTTCAAACTCCCAATGAATTGGGCCACCGAAATAATTCGGCTTCCCCGAGTTGTCAAGATCTCCGGTTTAACATCCGGTGCGATGGTGCCTTCTCTTAAGGATGGCACTCTTCTTGTTGCGATTGTTGATCATAAAGAAATACCTTTTTCAATCAAACACATGGAAACTACAACCGAAGATTAAATGAACATTTCAGACTCATTTTATTCCACCGACCTTGGAAGATCTCCATAGCAGCATTGAAAAATACAAAAAAACGTAGAGTACCATGAATGACACCACCCCGTACCGCCCCTTCAACTTGAAGACGGCGCCAGTTGCCAGCCCGCTTATCGCGAACCCGAGAAGCCACGACCACCATCTTGGTGATGGCTCCGGCAGCGCGAAATCCCCCACTCTGACGAATGCGTTGGGGCACAGCGCGGTCATCTGGAAGGTGACGCATGGAAGAAGCATCCTGCACATGATGAGAAAGGTTCTAAGACTATACGTAAAGATTTTGAATGTCGGTATGGAAACTTTCCAAAAATAGATTTGTGGGGATTTTTAGGTTCAGAAATTTTTGGCTGGAGAAATAAAATACTGGCGCGAGCGAATCCCTCTACAATAACCTAAAAATAGCACAAGATAATCACCCACCCGTATACCCGGTCGCATTTACTCCAAAAGTCGATCGGTTTGATGATGGAGATGACCACCAGGATGATGGATGCGAAAGTACAGATTGCAAACATGTACCAATTTACGCGTCCCAGAGATGTGATATAGATGGGTGATGTGTTTGGATACACCTCTGAATAGCATTCGTTCTCGAAACATTGTGGACAGGCACCTTTGAGGCCCATCTTATGGAGGTTGTGAAGTGTGGTGGCCAATACACACACGATGCACCCTTGTAAAAACCCAAAGAAGCAATCTGATGATGTCATTCTTCCGGAATTTTTTTAAATTTGAAAAGATTATTTCCCGCCAAAAATCAAGTTTCCGAGAAAAAATTTTCCCGCCAAAAAAATTCAAAACGAACCTGATGGGTAGTGAACTCCCAACGTGATACGTGCCCAGCTTGAGATAATAACCAATAAAAATACCAGAATAGGCATCCACCAAGTGATGAAGTACGATGATGAGTAAGACGTCGAGTGGTTGTAATGTTTAGAGTCTACCATCGCGGGGTTCGAAATAAATAGGTGAACGTATAGGTAGCATATGAAAAAGGCGTAAACGGTGGCACAAGTCACGGCACGTGATGGGAAGGAGGACGTCTTTGCCCCTTCATTCTTGCCCCTCATCTTCATATTTTAAATTTTAAATATTTTATTAGATTTTTTTGAAAGATTTGGAATTATTTTTTTACTAAAATTTTAAAATAAATAAATATTAAATACTATTTTTTGAAATAAAAAATGATGAGTAAGACAGTCTTAATACAAAGATAAAGACACACCTTCACCGCCCGATTGACCATATAAGGGCGGTGCCTCCATAAGAATCTCTTTGGTATCTGTGATAAAAGACCGAGTATGATCATGAGGTATGTGAGCTCTGTGGCGAGTCCATCCCAACCAGCTAAAAATAAGATGAATGGAAGGGCGAAACCGATCTCGATCGCGAAGATGTCTACACATATCAGAAGTGTAATGTGAAAGGGTTGTGTGTTTTCAGGATTTGAAACAAATGTCCTCAAACATTTGTTCGAAATTGTTGGGGATTAATCAGTTTAAGACAAGTAAGACATCATCAACTCACTTGTACAGATCATGGCGAGTGTGGATACAGGTTTACTCTTGTTGTGTTGAAATAATCTTGTCAACGTAGTATCAAATGAAAAGAAGAACTGTTCGAATCCCACGGGTATCTGATACAAGACTGCACAAAATGAACCATGTTCTGAATAATTTGTCGGACATACATCTTGCATTAGGTTTGGGCCATCTATCCCCCAATAGTTTGGCTTCGTAGGCGTTTGTTGGTACTGGTAAATCGTTCGCCAATAGTGATTGCCTCAATAGTGATTGCCTCGGGTCATTCATCAGAGATCTCATGGCATCTCCGTCGTCTGAATTTTATCAGACTTCCATCATATCTATTGCAGCATGGTCTTCTGCCGACCTTTCACTAGAATGATGGATTTTTTGTCTTGTTGAATTGATGTCTTAGTTCTCATGTCGTCATTACCCTCTTCCTCTTCAGAGCTCAGTTGAGAGCACACGTCACTGTCAGGCCGAGATATAGCTGAATGAAACAGTTCATTAGCTTCCAGATTGACCACGTGCGGTCTCTTGCCAAAGATTTCAGCAGGCGGCTCCTCCATTAAGAAGCTTCTGCCAATTACAGAGGAGGAGGAGGAAGAAGGAAGATCCTCTGAATCCAGTATTGCCGAAATCGCCAGTGGCCGATTGTGTTCGTGAGAACTCTCACTCCAGGTCAAACCAACAACGAAAACGGCAAAGAAATTTTGCCTTGGTTACATCCCCAAAACCCCGTTAATGCCACGTGAGTTGCCACCAGCCACAGTCATGATGCACAACAGAGACACACTTTTAGTTTATGTGATCCTCACGTCTTCATCTTGTACCAGGCAAAACCGCTTCGCAACTTCATCACCAACTTCTCCAAATCGTCATCTGATGTCGCATTCTTATCCAGCATGTTGCTGCAAGAGTCAACCTTGGTGTCCTCTATACAAACACTTGTTTTCTCCAAGTAAAAGGTTACCTCGTGAAATGGGCGATGTTCCCTTGTCCTGAGACAACTAAGAAGAGTGTGTTGCTAGGACACGCGTTGTAGATGGTCTCGACCCCCTTGTCTATTTCACGGAAAATCCCGGTGACACGTGTTTCGTCAGGATGAGCCATGATGGACACTTGCTCTGTACACATCAATACAACATTGTAGATGGAGATAAGAATTACAACAAATGATTTAAAAGGCAGAAAGCCAAGTTGTTTATGTACACAGAGTTGTGGCTTTGCCAAATGTTTTTTTGGTTTCCCGCCTTTTTTTTTTCAAATTTGAAACTGTTTCAAAACACATGAACTCCTTGGCTCCTTAGATGCAAGTCCGTTAATACTACTTGCTTTGTGCTGCGGCACAGCCGCACTTCTACTCGTATAAAGTCGCTTCGTTGTGGTTTTGGAGCATTTTCAAAGTACGGTAGTAACCGTGAAACTCACTCCTGAAATAATCCATCAGTGAAGGCATCTGCACGAAGATAAACTTCTTATCCAGTTTCAAACACGACAGTGCCTTCTCTACCGCCTGATGACGTCATCACTATATCCCAATTTTCACCGAAATTTCCGCTCACCTCCGCGTCACTCTCGACGGGGATTCCGTCGGATGCACCGGCGAGGTAGTGATTGAGTGTCCATTTGTTGGCGACCATCGTGGACTTTGTGCTTTTCAAGGCTGTGAGTAAGCTGGGTCCACCTCTCTCCTCATTGCCAAATTCGGTACCTGAAAGGTTGAGTTGACCGTCGTTTTGGTGCAGATTTGCGGTGGAGTTGCGAATGTTCTGTGACGTAATATAGAGGATTGGGAGGACGAATCCATTCTATGTCATTTGAATTCAGAGTGCGCTCCATGTTGCAGAGATAAAATGCCTTGACGCAAAAAATATTCACAAGTCACATCGCTTTTGGATCCTAACGAGTTGATTTTGTGGAAGAGATTTGCTTTGGTATTTCGACTGCGGCGTGGCCGCAGTCGCTCAGACACGAATACACAGCACGTGACCTCATCTACAACGAGAATATCACCTTTTTCTATTTTCATCATCGCGAGCTCCATCGCGCAGGCCGCATCGATGATGCTGTCATGTGATCCATCTTGTATCTTCTTTTTTAATATCCGGCTTGACAATTGTTTTAGTGATGATTTGAACCCATTTGGCAAGGGATATAATAAACTCGTATCAATTATTCTGTCGTGTATCATCTGTCAAAAATGTCAACGTCAAGATCTGTCAAAATAATGTCGAATGAAACACAGACGGTATGTGGTGTTTGTGGCAATTTTATTAGACTCAGCTTTTTAGTTGTTTTGCGGCTCTGCCGCAATGTCCTGTTTGTCTGTGCATTATATTTATTTTTCCGACGCATTACTATTTGTGCCCACAATATTCTATAGTATGTCGCCTTTATATTACGGCTCTACCGCAAGATTTTGTCGAGACAATGAGATCTGTTGCGGCTGCACAATATTTATAATTCCAGACAATCTTAAAGGCTAAACTCACTCTGATTGACCTCATATCGTTCTCCAATGAATGTCCAACCAATATGCAATTAGGATGTACCATCTTTAATATCTCATTCTGCACGTCTTCTAACGTGGTCTCCACGTCCCTTAACGTGTCCTCGTCGATACCAGAGTATCTACAACGAGTCAAAATCGGAATAAGAAGCGTTGTAGATGGACCTGGTGACGTAATCTGTGATCGGATGCGTCGGCTTGACATACTTGTCAAGCATCAATTCCATTCGGGTATTGATTAAACTTATCCTTGCAAGTTCGTGCCCAGCTGTTGTGATCACCTTCAAATTATTAGAGAGGATATTTTATCCAAAATTTTTTAAGATTTTGAAAAAAATGTGAAAGAAAATGTGAAAAAAATCTTAAAAAAATCTTGGGAAAAAATGTGAAAAAATGTGGGAATATTTTTTAAAAAAATTACCATTTCACAATCCATGGCAATCATCTCACAACCCTCCGGTATGTCTTCAGTTTCATTCATATGAGCGTCCTGGTATATCCTCTTCCACTGCTCCTCTGGTACACTCGTGCTCGAGGGTGCTGAGTCATATCTACAACGATGTAAATACTATATTTCAATACATTATATTTCTTGGTGAAAGTGAAGATGCCAAAGATCTCAAATGCTATTGCCACAACGAAGCAGCGGAGCTGCGAGATGCACAACTTCTATTCTGCAAAAATATATTATGAGGCATTGTGGCAACCATGGGAGGTAAAGTGAAATATTCACATTAAAAATCGGACTCAATCTTAAATAAAATAAGTTTACCTGATGATCTCCTTCGTTCTGAGGCTATGCTTCTGTTTTATTTCAATACTCCCGATATCTTCGACCATCTACAACGAGACGAATCACCTCTGGGGCGAAACATTTTGTCGACGTTCTCAGAACGTCGACACCTGGGTATCTGTGCTGCTCCATCTCTTGCAATGATAATACGTAATCCTTGGCCTCCAGCTTCTTCTTTGCTGATTTAGGTTTGACCTCACTCTTTGTGCCATGGAGTACAGATGCCATCTCTGAAACGTCGACATCCTCGTCCATACCGGTGTCTAAAGATCCCTGAAGGTTTTAGTGTCGACGAAGATTAGTCATGTACGGACCTGCTCTTGCTCCTTTCTCGATTTCTTGCTGTTGATTTTTCTGCGAAATTTCAACCCAAATATTTTTGAAATTTAAATATGAATTTAAATAAACATTATTTTTCAGGCTTCTTGCCATTGTAGTGCGAACTCTCTTTGATATTGCAAAGGTTTGTGCGAAATAAAATAAAAATATTTAAAATCCCACCTGCCCAACAGCTGCTGTAGCGCAGGGTGTACATATTTCTTTGCACCCGGGCCGATGGTCGACATTTTCGGTAATGTCGCCATAAATGGAAAATGGTCGGTATTTTGAGAGAAGGATTGAGCGTCGATGCCCTCCGTCATGATGAGCACCGTCTTCTTGATCAATGGTTTATTCTTAAGGAACACCCACAGTGGATTTATTCCTTCACCAACAACCCAAAGGATCAAGGATTGGATGTCCTTCATGGATTAATTTCGGAGATGGAATGTGGCTTGTGTGTTGTACACGAATAATGACAAAAAAGATCCTCTCTTGGTGTTGATCAGAGATTTAATCGCTTACCGACATCTGAAGATAGGTCTTTGATTGTTTTCCCACATTTCCGAGATTGAACTCGATAGATGGTGCTGCCTGTTGGAAATTAGGACGACAAACATTGTTCAGCAAAGATGAACTCACATTCTTTCCATAAATTTTCCAATCCAATTCAGAGTCAGATGCGTTCGAAACATCCTTCACTTCAGGCATTGAATTCAAATCAATCTTAGCTCTCTTTGGATCATTCTCCTCTTCCTTCGTGTCATTTGGCTTTTCTTTTAATTTTCTGTTTTCATTGTACTTCTTCCTCTTGCCCATGATGATTGTGATATGATCTTTTCCGATTCGCAAATTTTCCGATCATCAGATCACATCATCTCTTACAAAAATGAAGAGTGCTCTAAGAGCTTTACCGACTGCCAAAACCCGCTTCACGCCAACTAGTATTTCTTTTAGGCCTAATATTTCTCCCTTGAGAAGATCGGTGAGTTCATTTGGGGTACAAGTGATTGGAGAGAAAGGAACGATCGGTTTCCGCACTTTCATTCGTAAGTCATTTGACTTCTAGAACATTAAGATTTATTCTTCTAGTTGGAGATGGACGCCCGATCTCTGCATTTCATGATGTTCCTCTCAGCGCAGGACCCGGTCTGTATCACATGGTCAGCACCTTCCTCACAATCAATCTTATGTGTCTAGGTGGTAGAGATACCCAGAGGGACGAGAGCTAAATTGGAGATTTCAAAAGAAGATCAATTGAATCCCATCAGACAGGACCAGAAGGTAATATTACATCACACTTTCTCGATTAATCATCCAATAATGTACATCTTTTTTATTGTGGATAGAAGGGAAAATTACGCGAGGTTGCCATGGATTATCCCTTCAATTATGGCGCTCTTCCTCAAACCTGGGAAGACCCCGCACACACACACCCAGCAACCAACGCAAAGGGTAAGGAGATCATTCGAGTAATGTACATGTCTAAAATGATGATCTTGAATAATAATCAATCAATGCCAACAAAAATATTTCGACACTATGTCATTCCAAGACTAGTGAAATACAGACGCAGCCCGAAGATCTATTGCATGAATAAATGTCTATAGGTGATAATGACCCAGTGGACGTTGTCGACATTTCAGAATCTGTAGGCAAGACTGGAGAGATCCGCAAAGTGAAAGTGTTGGGTGCCTATGCCATGATTGATGATGGAGAAACTGATTGGAAGATTGTCGTCATAGACGTCAACGATCCTAATGCATCCAAATTAAAAGGTAGGAGTCTCATCTATGACATCATGAAATCTCCATTTATAGCAATGATATTCAAATAATGAATAAAAAGGACACGAGGACATAGAGAAGGTCTTGCCAGGAAAAATGGAACAAGTCTTTACATTCTTGAGAGACTACAAAGTTCCTGACGGAAAGCCACAGAACAAATTCGCTTTCGAAGGGAAATTGATGGATGAGGTATGTAGTGTTGAGTGTCACTTTGACACTCCTGTCAGGAGTTTGCTGTCCAAGTGGTGAACGAGACGCACGCAGACTGGAAGAGATTGATTGAAGAAAAAGTAGATACTGACATTTCGTTGTGAGTAACAATTCATTGAGCTTTTTACATTTCATTTACAACGTTGTAGACTCAACACCACTCTGGAAGAAACACCATCCCACTTCAAAAAATACAACTGGGATAAACAATAAAAACTTTGAAAAAGAGTGACAAATACACATTTCGATCTATTTATAGTTTGATGGCGGGGATAGCAGCGACAGACTCGAGCTTGGACGAGGAATACTTCCTGAATATTGCCTTGTACGCATAGTTGGAGTTCTGAAGGCTCAACAGCTCGTTCATAGATTCGACACACGGCATAATGTCTTCCACAGAGTAGCCGGTGTAATGTTCGATGGTGTCGTTCCAGATGGTCTCACCATTAGATCGCGATCTGGTCATGGCTCTGGCGAGGTATGTGGCAGAGGCGGCGATGACAGAAGGGTTGTACTCCAAGAGGTTGTAGTCCAAGAGGGAGAGCTCGATGATGTATTTGCTAAGAGTGTGGATCTTCACGTTGCTCTGGGCGGCTTTGGAGAAGCGGCGAAGGAAGTGAAGAGGGGAGGGGATGTTCAAGTTGAAGTCGAGGGTCATGAGGATCATCTTCTCCATCTTTAAGAGGTCCTCACGGTTGTACGCGTTGGCGGTGATGTAGATGAAGTCATCGACCTTGGGTGTGTAGATCTCCTCGAATTTAGAGGCGATGAGCATGGCGGCGATTCCAACCAGCTGAAATCTGGTACGAGCGACGGCCTTGTGTTGGAGGAAGCGGTCGATGATGTTCACAGAGAGGAAGAAGGTCTCAGTAAGAAGGCCAAATTTAACGACAACCTCTGCCATCCAGTCCACCATGATAGTACGGTACTTGGCATTGAGGTCGACCTATTCCCGTTAGAGGGTGTTGTTGTTGGACATTTCAGTCACCTGCTTTTCCATGTAGGCGGCGTCGATCTTGGTATCTGCCTCCTTCTCTCTGAAGTGGGCAAAGATCTGGTTAACGTATTCGGTACAGAACTGCACATCCTCTATATCGTATTGGTCGATGTCCTGAACGTTGGAAAGGATCTTGAAGAAGTTAGTTACGCGACAGAGAATAAAATGAGGAGACTTACCCTGGCCATTTTAGATGGCTTCTCAACCACCTCGACCATGTCTTCTTCCATAGCGTCGATCTCCATGGACTCATTCTCTTCGTCAGATCCCATCATATCCTCGATAGAGTCTTCGAAGACTTCAATTGGGGCTGCTTTGGGCGCAATCTTTGGTTTGGTGGTCTCTTTCAAAACGGGAGCTGTGTCACGACGAGCAACATTAGAGGGGGCAGCTGCTGTAGAGGTTGCTCTCTTCAGAGCATTGGAAGTAGTCTGAGCTGGCACAACACTTTGTCTGGTGGAAGGGATGTTGCTGAAGGCGCTGCGAGTCCTGGCCACATTGGCAACTGCTGGCTTCCCCTTGATAGCATTTTCATCGGTAATCTGGGCGGACTTGTTTGCTTGAGAGCGTGTGGTCACACGAGGTCTGCTGAAAGAAGTAGATGACATGTTATCTGTTGGTCTATTAGAATCATATCGAGAGTACCCTGGATTTTTAAAGAGGATCTTGGGGTAGAGTCTCACCGAAGATCCTCTCTATGAATGATGTCTGTAGCGGAGTTGGACGGTTGGTAGGTCGTTCCTCTCGCTGGGGTCTATGAATTATGACAAAGTTCTCAACGAAGTCTGTAACGGTCAAATTCGATTTTTGAAGAAGGTTTTCCCGCGCAAATTTTAAATTTGACAGGCTCTCTGAATTCAGCGACAGATCGGGAAGTCTGCGAAAGAGCGGGAAAGTCCATCAGCATTTTTCATCCACATCATGACGTCAAGTGAGTCTTATGATAATTACTGTCAAGATTGGGATCGTGACTTATAATAGGAACCACACCATTTCGCATCGCCTTAGTTGGTCTCGGTCGTATTGGAGCCGTCCACTTCAGAAACATCAACGCAAACCCTCGTCTTGAGTTGAGATACGTGGTCGATGTGAACGCTGAGGTAATGAAACATCGTAATCTACAGATCGCAAGCTCAGCTCTCAGGTTGGTGCCAAGTTCGCTGCTTTAGCCCCTACTTGCAAGTACGTCTCTGATTTCAGCACTGTCGCTGCTGATCAGGAAGTGGATGGAATTGTTGTCTGCACCCCTACTGGCGATCACAGAGCCATCATCCTCGCCGCTCTCCGTGCTAAGAAGCCGGTCTTCTGCGAGAAGCCCATCTCTTTGGATCTTGATGAGCTGGATGAGTGCTACGCCGAGTCAGTGAAGAATGATACTCCCTTACTCTGCGGGTGAGTTTGTATTTTGTCATCGATAAAGATCCTTTGATGAGCACGAAGTAGAACTAACTTGTACAGTTACCAACGTCGCAGTGATCCCTCATTCTTCAAATTGAAGGAATCTTGTGATAAGGGAGATATCGGTGCCGTCCAGATCGTCAAGACCATGTCACGCGACAACCCAGTACCCACCATCGCCTACCTCAAAATCTCAGGAGGAATCTTCCACGACTGTGGCAGGTATTATCATGGAAAAAATGTATGTTTTCTGATCAAACATCAGCCACGACATTGATCTTTGCCGTTGGATCACTGGAGAGGACCCTTTCGAGGTCTTTGCCGCGGCTTCTTGCTTCAACCCTGAGATCAAGGGTGAGTTGATCCCAAAGAACATCACGTTTATTGACACTTACAGCCATCGATGATTTTGACACCATCATGATCACCCTCAAGTTTCCTTCAGGGAAGATTGGTTCAATAGACCTCTCTAGAAAGGCAGCCTATGGATACGGTACCATTTTATACTCTGTCTACTCTCTTTGGAGATGGTATTGATCTATTTTTAGATCAAAGAATCGAGGTTTTGGGAGACAAGGGAATGTTGCAGGCCAACAACAGACAGCCCACCAGCGTTATATTATTTACCGAGTCTGGTGCTTTGTCTGATCCCAACTGTTACTCTTTCCCTCAGAGATACGAGCACGGCTATGCCATCGAATTAGGTACTCATCAGTTCATGTTTCTAAACTCTTTATCGTCTTGTTGGGATTCAATTGGTTGTTTTGCAGCGATTGGATGTAATGTACAATGGATTATAATGATGTCAAAGAAAGTTTGTGATGTATTGCACAAGGATACTGATTGATGAACAGACCACTTTGCTGATATCCTCGCCGGAACAGTGAAGCCACAACTTTCACATGAGGACGCAAGAAAGATCTCCATCATTGCTGACGCTGCTGAGGAGTCTGCCAGAAGTGGAAAGGCAGTCAAGATCGAATACAAGGCCCCCAAATTCTAAACAAATAAACACGACGATCACACTATCATTAATTAATCATCATCCTGTCTGTATGTTGATCGGCGGAGGATTTCTTCAAATTTGTATTACAAATTATCTCACGTGAAAAGATCAAAACTTGTATATATTCTATTTATTTATATATGTACGATGGTTCTTCACATGTCGTTCAAGAGGAAGTCCATGATCATAGACATGTCACCCTTATAGGCCAAGATGAGTCTGATGTTCTGTTGTTTGTCATCGAAGCCCATGGCCTCAAGCTGTTGAAGCTTGTCGAGGATCTCCATCTTGGAGAGGGTACCGTCATTCTCGAGAACGATCTCCTCTGCAGGCTCCTCATCTGCCTCCTCGTCTGCCTCCTCTACAGGTGCCTCTTCGGCGGGCTCCTGGTTTTCTTGTACTTCTTCCTCGATCACGTCTTCCTTCTGATCTTCCTCTTCTACAAGCACGGTGGCATCGACAAAGACAGCCTTGGGCTCCTCCTTGGTCTCTTCAGAGGGCTGGGTCTTCTCAGAGTGGCAGTGGTGCCATCTTGGGAAGCTCTTCTCTAAAGCAGTGAAGGTGTGCTCAGGGTGGATGTTGTTGGCGTTGCCAATACAGGAGGCACAGAGGTCGTAATCTGGGCAGGCATCACACTTGTGGCGCACACCAACGATGCGGGTGTCGCAGTTATCACACTTGGCGGGATGTGTAAACCCTTGATTTTCTTGGGGGAATGGAAAATGGGTAGGGGGGTGAGGGTGAGGGTGAGGGTGGGGATGTCCAAAGGCAAAGGGGAAGGGGAAGAATGGGGGAGAGGGAAAATGTCCATGACGGTGGCCGTGAGGAGGACCTTCTCTACGTGGGCATTCTCCATTATCTCTTCTCCATCTGCCTCCAAAACGGGGGCAATGTCTACCCTCTTCTCTGTGAACTTGAAGTTCTAAAGTTTTGCCCTCAGTAATACGAAGGGCCTCTTTGAGTTCTCGATCAGAGGAGATATCAACCCATTCAGACTCGTCATCTTTGTAGCGCAGGGTTTCTCCCTGAAGAGGTCTTCCAAAGAGCTCTGCGAAGACATTTTGAAGAGATTGCATCGTGATCTCCCCCTCCAGGCTGTCTCTACGAACCTGGTGTCCGTGTCTAATCTTGATCGATTGCATTGTTTCTGTCTGTTGTTGTTGTTGGCGCGTTTCTGCTTGCCGAAAATGAACAAACCGCTGAAGAAAGTTGGTGTTCCAATTCAATGAAAAGAAATCGGGTGTGACGTTTGCATGAGCTGTCAAGAGAAGGCAGAAGAAGGGCAACACCAACCAAGCACGTAGAAAGACGTGGCAAAGAATGCCTGTCGTATTGGTGACGATGAAGCAAGCCCTTACGTTCCTTGAACATTTGAGACTTGCAGCTCCTCTTATCATGGTAGATAGTTCATTGACCGATTGAGACGTTGTTGTAGTTTTGAGTCTTGTTGATCTTGTCATTTTTCGCTGTTCTAATGACTTTAAACACACAAGACGAACACAGATTACTAGGTGGCCGTCCGTTTTGATGTCACCGACTAACACAAGTGATCTCTATATAATTATAAAGTAATATTGATGACTCCAATTCATTCCGTTGACCTTGCGAGATATGATCTTTATAATGCCACAATTGGTGATGAGAAGCAGATTACTGTCATCTTTTGGACAGGAATGGCATGGGGAAAATGCGTTGGACCTCGGGGCTGCGGTGTGATCATGATCATCAATAATCGATTTCTGTACATGAGAGAGAAGTTCTATTTTTGGTTGTCATTCATCTTTACGTTGGCAAAAAGGTTGGATATTTGAATTTTATTGGAGGTATGAATTTTTGATATTATAAGTTAAGAATGAGAACATCAAGTCACCTTCTCAATTACCGTTCAGATCATCACATCTGGTGAAACGGTGTCAGAATGCACGACAGCCATTTTAAAATCTTATCGAATTTTGTGATCTACACAGAATTTTCTCGATTATTCTCACAAAATGAGAGATGCATGTTTATCTACAATGACATCTACAATACAAAATGTGTCACCCAGTATTTCCATTTCCTCATATTCAACATCGTGATGACAGGCAGAGTGAGACTCTTCTTGTATATGTTGATCTCTGCTGCCAGCCAAGTAAAAAAATGTGAACGTTCGATCGTGATTATGAATGATGAACAAAACGGTGACATAAAACATTGGACGTAGCTTATATTTTACAGAGTTGGGATCGTTAGGTGTTCTCCGTGGAGGTGGGGGTATCCACAGGTTCCGTTAAGCTGGGACCAAACTGGGTCACATTTCCCCCATGGTTTTTTTTCTTGTACACGGCGAACAATACCGCGACAAGTGCCGCGATGAGGATGATGGATCCAATCACCGATCCCACCACAATACCGGCAATACTACCTCCAGACAGTCCCGGCTGTCCAACGCTTGCATCTGAAGAGCTGCGTGAAGCGAGAGCAAATAGTGTCAGGTGACAGACCTGTCAGATGTGAGTGATTGTAGATGGTGAGAAACATACTCGGAACGTCATTTTGATCTGCAAGGATGCGGGGGGGACACCACAGGTCGCCGAAGAATCCTCCCATGTCTTGGTTTTTGTATTGAAGGAGAGGAGTACGCTGTCAGGTGATGCCAAAGTATTATTAAACATCAACAACAGTGGATTATCTTAGAACGTCAGTTTATACCATTAAATTTGATTTCTTCACCTGGAGTGAAAGTGAACGGACTGATGACGTTTTCGGTTATATCTAGAGCATCTATGTTGAGGAATATGTTTTGGTAAGCGACATATGTCGACGGCAACGCGGGAATAGACGATCGATCCACCAATGACATCTCGATGCTGGCGCTGATCGCCTTGGCCAAAGATATCTGGACTCCAACCTGTTTTGTTCAGCGTTTCGAGAAGATACAAACTTACAGATATACTGCAACTGCCTTGAGAGAAGAATCTACACTCGTTCTGTGTCTGATAGCCTCCTGTCCACTGTGCGTAATCTCCAAATTTAACCGTGGTTGTCTGATTCATTGCGGTGACGGTGACTACCGAATTGTTGGTCACAGTCGCGCCGTTCAAGCTGCAAGAGATAGACGTCTCTGTCAGGAGGGCGATCTGGCTGCACATGAGATTGTCTACACCCACAGATATATCGGCGACATTTGCACCGAGGAATCTGCTGACGATCTGAAGGCGTTGGTCGAGTACTTCAAGGCTCTGGAGCTGTGGTGGGAGATAATTGAATGTTCCCGCAACGGAGGCATCTGACACCTGACAGAGTCATTTTTTGGGATGATTAGATCTTACTCACGTTAATAAGGAGTGGTCTGTTCAACCCCGCGCCTTCTGGGATCGCACATGACATCTTAATATGACCTTGGATGATTGTCAAGTTTGTACAAGTCCTTCCCGCGGCAATCACGGTCAAGGCATTCAAGAACGTTCCAAAATTATTGCCGCTGATAAAGAGAGTGCCGTTCTGCGCCAAAACCACTGAAGAGATGCTTGGCGGGTTGTAGTGGAGCAATCCCTGCACCGCTTGTCCCGCAACGGACAACGACACATTCTTCGAACCGACTCCTGCGGAAACTGTACAGGTGATCATCGCGATGTTGCCGTAGAGAAGGCTCATGTCTTCACATTTTTCTCCGTCTATGGTGAGGGAGATCTTCCTGGCATCTTTGCCTGTATATCTAACTTGCAATGTGGCCAGGCCTGTGAGACTTTAAGATGATTGTCGATGATGAGTTGTACAGACCTCCAGTGGTATCTACTCCTCCTGCTGATATGATCTGAGGTGGCATATAATTGCCTTGAATATAATTGCTGGTCTGGTCGTCTACAATAGCCACCAGAGGTATGCGAGTACCCACACCTCCCACCGCATTACATCTGATCTGCGTATGAGGTACCATGATGTACAGATTACCACAGATCTTCCCGTTGAAAAGGACAGAAATCAGGTTGGGTTGAGTGCCAAAATTGTTGCCGTTGATGACAAGTTCACCACCCATTGTATCTGGGTTAGACGCATCAATCACAACGGGATTCTTGTAACGTAAAGTGGACGTCGCAGTTTCCCCATAGGATAATACCTGTAATGACGTCATGATGACGTCATGAGGTTAAACCCACCTGGACTGTCAGACTGTGATTGGAACCGGACCCAGCCGGAGCTGTACAAGATATGACATTTTGTGATATGATCCGAACATTTCCGCAAGACACTGAATTCACCGTCACCAACATGTCAGATGCTTGGGCAGCGAAATTATCTCCAGTGATGAGCACGGTTCCACCTGTAGTATCTACGGCCGAAACTGAATCAATTTCGACTTGAAGATAGCTGTAGGTGTAGGTGTTGGAGGTGTGTCCCTGAACCGTGATGGTGAAGGGAATATTCTGGCCGTAACCGGGGGGTGCGATGCAAGAGATTTCGGTGTAACTGATGAGTTGTACAGAGTTGCAGAGATGACCCCCGATGTAGATGGAGTCGGGGTCGAAGGTCTACAACGAGTCAGTCGTTTATGATGTGAGCTTTTGTTAGGTCACAAGATTCGATAAGATATCTCACGAAATATTGTCCAGTGATGTTGATGGCTCCTCCAGCCGTTCTGACAGATGTCACGTTGTAGATGACCGGGTCCGGGTATTCGATGCTGTCAAAAAAATAAAAGTTGGACAAGTCACCACTGATCGCGACCCTTGCTGCTGCAGGGGCCAAACTCTCTATGACTGGGGGTAAGAATGAGATACGTGTGGGAGAGAGCACCACTGCGTTAGGATAGGCTGCGGAGAAGTTGCCAAAATAAACCTGAAAGCATTAGAAAATGTTCCTTTGATCAAAAGAAGAAATTGGTGTAGTGATGTGTCTGCTCGATTGGACTTACCGTAGCAGCACTCGGATCACTACCAAATCCAGACCCTTGAATGATGACATGGTTCTGAGTTAACATCTGTACATCGGGGACACCCTCTATATTTGAAATAAAAGGAATAGGATTGCAGTAAAAACTGAGACCGAGAGTGATGAACTGGTCACTGGATGACAAGATGGTGAAAGATGTTGATCCGGGTTCTGTATTGCACGTTATGACAATGGCCATTAAATTATTTTGTGAAGAGGTGAGGTGGTAAGTCGCGACATCATCGTCTATATGTGGTGAGTTAAAAAATACAAACAAGAAGAGGACCTGAGACACTGCTCGTCCATCTATCTGTTGAATTTGAGAGAGGAGAGTATGAAGTGATAGTTCCATCGTTCCATAATACGGCTAAAGAATTGGGAGACACCAGGGGATTATTAGAAATTCTATGAACCTCAATCTTGTGATGTGGGCAATGGAAAGATCTCACCCACAAGGATTCCAAGATACGTTGAAGTTTGCCCCAAGCGCAATCAAATCAGTGGAATTCTGCAGCTCTGCAAGATCGAAACGATTTCCGGCCTGATTGATAAAAGAGCATAAGGTCTCAGATGGTGGTTGGGCAAACGATGTGGTTGCTTCTTCTCCTGTATTATCCCATATCCGAATACTCGAAATTGTATCAATCCCCACATCAAGATTGCAAGTGATGAGATTTGAGTTTAATTCTTGGATGTTGTTGCACAACCGATCGTCGATGGTAACATTGCTGATTGGTTGTGTGTTGTTCCGATCTGTCAATCGCAGCCATATCTGTCCTCCAGGCCATTCAAGTTGGCTTACAGAAAGAACCTGCGTACTGCTGACTGTGCACACCAAACATAAGAGAAGAGCTAGCCTCCTCATCTTGAAGATCAGCCTCTGCGACAATTTTGGCTTGTGACAATTTTCGGATGAATCACCATGACAACAAAAAATCAGGTTTATTTTACAGCTGCCGGTAACTCCCGCGACTTTCGTTTTGGAAGCGCGTTCCTTCCCTTGCTTCAGGTTCCGATGACCGGAAAGAAGGTGGAAGCTGTGCCTGGAATGTTGGTGCATGCTCTCTTCATCTTGTCCATGAACCAAGGCGAAACGACTGCGGAAGCATTGTATGGGGAATTCCAAGTGAGATAGAAGTTGGCCAGAGGTCTCGGCACGGCCTGTATAAGACGTCAGAGTACTCAATAAAATTGTCGTGTCTCACCGCATTCCAACTCCGCATCGCAGAAGCACAAGTCCTTCCAGCGAGAAAATTCTTGTCGTTACACAGCACAAAGATGGCGCCAGGATTAGTAGCAGCGCGGGACCTGGAGAGCGGTCCGCACGATTTCAAGGCGGTCGAGAGTGCGGAGGTTTGTACCAGCCATTGTGATGCTGTGGAGATGTAGGCGGTGCTCTGTCCCTGGGTATCAAATACCGAGAATCTGAAGGAGGATATCAGAGTGGCGGGCATGACACATGTCAGAGGTGTTGCGGTGACTGTCGCCATTCCGGTCTGTGTGTTGACGGTGACGGATAAACTCTCGCAAATCATTCCGTCATAAGCTGAGATGATGGAGACTGAAGCTCCTTGAAGTAAGTTCGCTGCGGAGCCGAGTGAGGAGACGGCCAAGGGGAACGACCACGTCTGGATGTTATTGTCCAAAAATCTGGCATAAGCCAGCAGCACAATGTTTAGCTGTTGACCTGCGGTGACCACTCTGTTGGCTGCTCTGATTTGCCCGGCCAAATTCTTCTTGGGATCCAGCGCAATAAACAAAAAGTTGTCGCTTGCGGTGGGGTCGCTCTGCCAGGTCTTGGTGTCGTTAAGTGTCAGAATGTCGTAGCCCAGGTACACGTCAGAGTTGAGAGACACGATCCCGGGATAGACCCAATTTCCTGAAGAACACAGGCGGCTTGAGTAGTTAAGGACGGGGCGGCCTGTACAGTTGTTGTTGGAGAAGATGGTGGAGTTTGCAGGCCAAGGGTTTACCACAGAGAGATCCACTCTCTGACATATGTCAGAATAATATATTTCTGATGGGTGTCACCTGTATGTCTCCCACATAACTGGGTACCCAATCTATTGTGATTCCGTTGGCATTGGAATCACAATAGGATGATCCGACACATCCCCGGTTCTTTATCAATGCGACGGTCTGGCCGCCTGATCCGAGAATTTTCAGTTGAACATTCCTGACCACTCCAAATCCCAGTGGACTCGTCCAGTTGGTGTAAATCTGTCATATGTCATTCAATTATGAGGTGATGTGGCCCTCACCTTGACCAAATTGGGCTGATTGAACAATGTTACGTTACAATTTACATAACTATTGAACCCACAGAATGTGCTTGCTTGAGGTGACCCGCTACCCACCGCCCTCTTGCTGGACGATTTGGGCAGGAAATTGACAAGAAAACGGGATGCAATTGCCTTCAAGAGAGAGCTCACATTGAGAGAAGTGAAAGACGGGTATTTCATGTTGATCAAGGCGTTGGATGCAGAGGACACGTTCAATGATTGGATTAAGACGATAGGTGACGTGGTGGACAGCTGCGTGTAGGTGGATGGCGGCGCAAGGGCTGCGTCCAATACGCAAGTGTTGGAATTGTTGAATCCACAAGTCCAACGGTCAAAGTCTAGAAAGGCACCAAAACCCCCAAAGTGGTACTCGTCCCCCATGGTGAGATCCGCGACGGTTATTGTCTGCACCGGAAATCCCGATGGATAAGCTTGCGCGTTGTCTTGACCGGTCGCTCTGGCGTCTGCCAAGTTGAGGGAAGTTACCGTACCCAAGTTGGTAGCGGATATGATGAATGATTTGGTCTCTCCCGCTTTGTAGTATTGAGAAGCGGCGTTGTTGGGGTCTCCCAGGGGAAGATAAGACATCATAGAAGACACATCTCCCTGTAATGAGAAGGTATACGGACCATACTGTTGATTTACAGTGGAGCTAGTGGCTGGTTTCATCGTCACCTGTCACGTGTCAATGTCAATGTCAACGTCATGACCAACACAACCCACCGTGATTTGGTAATACCAGGCCCCTTTGAATTGGTTCTTTGCCTTTCCCTGCACATATTGCCAGGCTTGGTACCACAATTGTTTGACCTTGACACCTCTCACGATCTCAGGCAGCAATTCTCCCACTGGGTTGAATACGTAATCTATCGGTACCGGAGTTCCGTCCACCGTCTCCGCCCAAGCGTTAAAGTCCACGGGGGTGGTGACGCTGTCATCGAGTTGCATGGCGGCGAAGGAGCCGGGGGCACCACCTACAGAGAAGATGTCGGTACGTTCGGTGTTTTCGCTTCTCTCTCGTTGTTGATCCTGCGCCGCTGAAATATTCAACCACTTTTCTACCACTAAAGATATAATGTTGAAATACTACTCACATGAGCGAATCTTTCCTTTAGAACCAGACCCTCCCACTGCGGCTCCTAGAATATCTGGCTTTCCTATTTCCAGAGAAGCACCCATCGCGAAAGAACTGGCACTACTGGATTGTGAAGCCGACTGAGAGTAGAATTGATCCTTGTTGGTGATTGTGGTCATCCTGACTTTCCCGCCCATTGTGGTAGTTTGAATATACACCTGGCCGTATCTATATGCTCTCAATATATGATGCAAAGGTTTGCGGCAACAATTCTTCAACTTTGTATCCTTACTTGGTGACGATGTTTCCAAACAAGTCTAAGATGTTCGTCGTTGGATTTCTCGGGTTGGGCGTGATGGCGTCTGCCAGATCGTTTATAAAAGTCTGTGTGAACTGAACTGTGTCCTCTTTAAGGGTCATTCTTGAGGAAAGGCATTTAGCTTCGGTCACAGTCATCACATAATCTTTCTCAGAGCCAGAGGAGACAGATGAGCTGCTGCTCTGGGAGTTGCTGGTGGCTACGTCTACACCGATCTTAACACCGGCTAATTTAACCGCTGCGTTCACGGCCACCGTTTTTCCTTGAGAGTGTCAGAATGATGAGATCATCGATCATTTTGAAATTTTTGTACCTGATGATTTGGATTGAGATTTGGACATGGATTGGGAGGAGGCATAAGACCCAGAGACAGCGTCATACTGACATTTAGGATAAGGTGCCACATCCAGATCAGAAGGAACTGCATAAAATCTTCTTCTAAGACATTTTAATACTGAGATTCTGTGTTCATGAAATTGAGTAAAGACGGACCTGTACATGTCTTGGATGAGGTTCTTCCTGCCAGCACACACTTTCAAATTGAAAAGAGCGGCAGGGGCTGGACTGTCATCTGCCCAGTTGTAGCCGAAAGACATGTGTTGCCATCCAGGAACGGTGTGTACTTTCGCCAGCTTAATTCTGGCTCCCTCCGAATCGTTAAAGATTCCATTGAAGTCTGCATCTGGGCTGTTCAGAAGTTCGTCATCCTCTTCACATTCTCCTCCGAAGGCATTTTGGAGACAAACAAGCGTGGTCTGTCCGGGCTTACAAATATCTAAGACAGGTTAATTCTACAAGTGCAATGATTCAGACCTTGAGATTGTGCGCCATTATTCAAGTTGATTCCCGCCGTATCGAAAGGGAAGGTCATGATGGGAGACGGTTGCAGAAGGGTGAAACAATTGGTTGAATCGATGTTGTTAGGAGTGGATGAAAAGACAGAACCGGCGACACTGAGCCATCTATTATCTCTGGTCCCCAAATTGATTCTCTCAACATCGATCACACTTCTCTGCCATTGAAAATAATCTAATACGGCTGGTGTCTGGCAGAAATCGTGAGGAAGATGATGAAAATAAGTCGAAGAATCGAAGAATCATACCTTGTCTGATATAGTAAGAGGAGCAGAAAGGGATGTGTTTGTGTACGTGAGAAATTGACCTGTTTTTTGATGTCTGAAAGCAAACCAATTTACATCTGTAGGATGTGCCCATAGGACGAAAATGGCTGCCAAATCTGTCGTCGATGAAAATCGAGCGTTGGCAGCGACGTAACCAGCATCAGAAGCTAAGATGATCAGGTCGCCATCTTGAGGGAGCCATCTTCCTTCTGAATCTTGAAAACGAGGAACTGAGGAATCTACACTGGCCGATATGGCACATGAAACTGTCGTGAGATGAGCACGCGGACGAACCGATAAATCTTACTCAAAATCAGCAGGTACAGAAGCCGCTTGGACATCATGTGGCTTGTGTTTAGGCTTGTTTGTGCCTTCTCATCCACCGCTTCCGCTGCTTTTTTGAGAGCTTGGAATCCTGACCGGAACCGTATCCATGGAAACCCCTTAAATCCTCACACAAACAAACAAGATGATGAGGACCTTGGTGCTTCTCTGCCTCTTCTGTCTGTCTACTCAGCAGCAGACGAATCCTCTGTTCTCCGGGACTACTGCATCAGGAAACCAACCGGCAGCGGGAGATGTCCTCACCTTCTCATCTTATTGGAATGGCGGATGGCTCGCTTTAGATTCGAACGGAACGCTGAATGCATTAGCTCCTGCCGCTGCAGCTTCTGTATTTCAGCTTGGAATTGGCCAAACCAACGTCTCAAACAGTCTATTCGATCTTGTCTCCTCTCAATTTCTCGCTTGGAAGAAGAATGGTGCACCTCCTCAACTAAATCTTCAAAGTGCGACATCATTCATACTGCAACAGACAAAGACTGTCGGACTCTTCACAATCGGCGTCTCTGGCACCTCACAATCTCTCTACGTCGATCTCGATGGCTCATTAAAGATGGGAGATATCACACGATATCAAACGCAGACACCAAGCATCACACCATCAACTTCAGGAACTGCTCTCCTTATCGACAATTTCAGCTTTCGCATCGCCAAGCCACAGATCGTGAACACTTACCCGTTCAATACACAAAGGGGAAGCATTCCCCGCCGAGATTTGAACACAGGTATCGTTTTCCCGCCAAATCACAAGATCTCTGAGCTCTGCAGATTTTTGTCAAGGTCAGCCCATTCTACCTTGTCTCTTCGCGACCATGTCGACGGCCGGGTGTACACCCGACGATGCGGTCTTAGGATTCCCTGGGCCTGAACAGGAGGACACCATGTACAAGCTGATCAAGAATTCCATGATGTACTACAAGGTTCCTGGAATCGACCAGTTGGCTCGGGGTCGGGACTACCTGACAGGAGAGGCAAACCCCGCCCTTCTCTTCAACTTTACATTCTGTAAAGAAAGTAGACAGACGATGTACGATGCGTACAGGTGAGATGATACAAATTTCTGCGAAATTTCGTGACGAATCAACAGACGTAATCGATATCTGGTTCCCCAGGAGCTGAATGTACAATCCTACCCCCAGTGTTCGTTCGACGCGAGGACCGAGTTCCACAACACGGCAGGAAGCTTAGCCCGATCTGCAGATTCTTCCACATGTGAGTACCTCTGAACCACTTTAAATAGATTTAAATCTGACCTATTCTAGTCACATCCCGCTCGACCTCTGTCGGTGTCAACTTCTTCGTCGTCAAGGTGAACGTCCGTACGAGCGGCACTTCATCTACAAAAGCATCCGTAGCTTCTTCACTAGATACCTCCGGCTCCTCCCGATTTTCCGAGACATCCACCAACTGTATCTCTTACAAGTCGGCCATCGACCAAGCCAATCCCCACTTTTCGGACGAATTTCTGAACGATCTGTACTTGGCGATTGTCCCCCCACCCACGGACGATCGGAGCCGAAACAGGTGGATCGAATTGATCAAGAAGTATGGAACACACTTCATCACCACGGCAACCATGGGTGGGAAGCTAACCATGTTAACCACGACCGGAGCATCGTCCTCCACGGCCACTTCGCAACAGTCACAATCGCAATCTTCGACGAGCAGCTTGTCAGTGTCTGCTAAGGTGTGGGGAGTTGGGAATGTAGATGTAACCACCACAAGTAGATCCAGCAGCTCGAGTAAGTGTTTGTTGAAAATCCCTTTCTTCACAGAAATTTTGGATGATGACGTGTACTGACGATTTTAGGCAGCTTCTCTGGGTCTCAGAGTTCAGATTCAGAGACCACCACTTCTAAAATCTTGACTTATGGAGGAGCACCTGGTTCCTTCGCTCCGAAGCCGGAGGAGGAAGGTGTCTCCACCTTTTCGGAATGGGCCCAGACGACTGACCTCCTTCCCATGCCGATCGAGTACCAGGCAAAGCCCATTGGAGAATTACTTCCGATGAAGGTGGGTAGTTATCCCAAGATGTCACATGTCGCATGTCACTATATGACACTGTCAGATCGGTTCCGTTAATGTGAGGAAGAATTGGTACACCGCCTTAGTCAATTTATTTAATACTCCAGAATATAATATTTGGGAGTCCACAATCTATCAAGTCACTGTGAGTTTTCATTGAATCTTCCACAACTCTTCTGAGAATTTTCAGGTTGTCATCAAGAGCAACCTCAGCTGTACAAACTGTTTATTCGGCCCATTTTCGTTCCGACTGGTGGGTGACCAAGCTGCCATGAGCCAATGGATGCTGCTGGGTGACCCCTCAGATGAAACAACTTCCACCTTCTCTTCAGGCGAGGTCAGAAGTTATTGAGATCTCTGTGACACGAATTCATTTTAACAGATCCTGACGTTCAGATTCTCCAACGTGCAGATGGGAGTACTGCAGAACTTGTATATTACGGACCGTCGCAATGAAAATTATGGGTTTTCCCTGGGTGACTCTCCCGCGGGCTTCCCTTTGGCCTACTTTTCAATTGTGGATCTGACCAACTCCGCGGAGTACACGTTCGGCTCAAATACCCAACCCGCCAATCTGGACTCTTGGAGCTGTACATCAACAAGTTGCTCACAGGCGGGCGGCGGAAGTTTCCCATCGGTGTGTGGAGTCGGAGGTTCGGTACTTTCAGACACGAATGGAGTGGTGTGCAATCTGCCACAAACAAATCCGCAAAACGCGATGAAGGTACATCATTTCATCATATGAACTGGGATTGAAAGTGGGTAGGTGGTGGTGACATGGCTCAATCCCACTGGATTTGGCGAGTCCGGTGCCAACCTGGTGATTGCCGGTGACCAAGCTCAGATCACCATACCCGTGACCAACTATAATTGTAAGACAAACCCTTGTGGGCCAGAGAGCAATGCCAAGACTGTTCACTGGAACAACAATTACCCTGGAAGCATTTTGGTGAGGATTTAATTTTTCTCATGTAGATTCTGACTCGTTGTAGTCCGTCGACATATTAGCGCAACCTTCCAAATACAGTGATCCTTACGCGCTCCGTGGCGGCAACCCGAATGCCTGTTCAGGCCGTCCCATCCCCGGGTTCAGTCCTCGCTTTTGCCAACTTTCAGTTTGGAAATATGCACAGAACATCGTCTTGCCAGCTTCCACATACCTCGGCCTTGATGTATTGGACTTGGGAGGATTTAGCATCTCAAGTGCGAATAACCAATCGAGACTCCTGGTTGCGGTCGATCCGAGTGTGGATGTCAGCATGGGAAAAAGGATCACCAACTCGGTTAATTCTCTAGGTAATTCGTGACACGAGACTAGGCGGCTGAAATTTCACAGTGACTGCCGGAAAGTCTTTATTTGTGAGGTTGTTGATCGTAAAGCCCATCAGATCGTTCATCAGTAATGGCGTGTTTATATTTTCCGCTCTTAACGGGCCTTCACCGCCTTCTGCATCGCAGGCTGCTCAGGTGAGATCCTCAAAAAAATAATCAATAACAGATGAATAGGTCTTTGTCGACATCGACTACAACTTCCCAGGACCGAAGTGCGAGTATTACGTTTTATCTGCTCCGTATGTCAGCGGTAACTCTATTGTGGTAAATGTCACTGCTGTACAGCAACCTTGTACAATCCCAGCCACCATCATTTCGAACATTCAAATTACCACCTTTGATCAGGTAGATTTAGACGTTCAGGCACAAAGTACTGAATTTCTGTAGAACGGAACCACAGTCATCTACACTAGCGGAGCATCTACCATGGTTACACGTCACATCAATGTCACAGCCGCTGCAGCAGCAGCTTGTGGTCCAGCAATCGACCCTGCTATAGCAGCTAGTCCTGTAGTACAGAACTTGGTATGTCCTTTTGAGAGCCTGAGACCGGTCAATGTTCCTTGCAGCAATTTCACCACCTCTTGGTCTAATTACACAGACATCATCGGTTATTTCTACAACAGTTATGGATACACTTCAGTGAATATCCCACCTCTTAACTCGGCATCCTCTGACCAACTCAAAACGGCCTGCATGAACGTGCCACAGCAAAAAACCACAGTGTTCCCCGTAGTTGGTGTATAATATAAAAATCTCGTAGAAGAGTGTACATAATTTTATCATTATTCGTATGTGACGTTGAAGGGGGAGCTCTTTTGGTTGTCCACCGTCATGATGACTGCTTGTGTTCCGCTTCCTGGGTAGGTGTTGCAGGACAGCATGGCGTGGTTCGACATCAGCTTCACGTTTCCACACGCCTTTCCACCGTAGGTCACTTGGATCAGTTTGGAATTAGTGCCAAAGTTGCTGCCCCTCAAAATCAATTTTCCTCCGCCGCTCGGCACTTGGGACGAAGAGGTGATCACCGGCGGGTTGTAGTCAAGGAAAGTGGAAGCAGTCATACCACTGACTGTCGCGGATATTATGTGATTGACCCCAGTCCCGGGGTCCACCAGGCAGAAGATGTTGAAATTGTCCACCGTGGTAATTTGACAGTTGACGCCTGACATGCTCACTTTGGATGCGTCGTTGCCAAAATTTTGCCCAGTCAAGTGCAGAAGAGATCCTTTGGTAGTGGAGTTCAATCGGTTGTTGATCACCGGAGGCAGATATGAGAAGCTTCCGAATGCGGACTGCCCCGCAACTGTGACGTTGACGATAAGATTCTGCCCGATTCCAGCACCGATTTGGCAGGTTATGAGTTGCCAGTGTTGTAACGTGATATTGTTGCATGGGGTGCCATCCACAGTGACTGTCGGTTCACTGACGAACCAGTTCCCCACAATATTCACATATCCTCCCTCTGTAGATGACCCAGACACACTCTCTATCTCGGGTGAAGGGTACACGATCCCGTCGAAAAACAAGCCGTTGGGTACGAGTTGACCGTCTACAACGAGCATGACGAGGGCGGGGGCGATAGAGGTGAGGTTGGGGACAGTGACCCCGATTTCTGATGGGGAGATGATCTTTCCTGCGATGACTTGGGTCCCGAAATGAATTGTGGCGTTGAGTGGGTTCTGGCCAAAGGATCCTCTCAGATGAAGGTAGCGATTACCTCCATAGATGGGCAGATTCGACTGATCTATGGATACCAATGACAGAGAAGGGAAACAGTCTATGGTGAAGTCAAAGGTGTAAGAATCCTCCTGCTGGCCGGTGAAGGTAAAATTGGCCGTGGCATTTTGGACACATAAGACGTGTACAATGGCAGATTGACCCACGAAGAAAAAGCTTTCAGGGTCTGTCCATCTTCAGACAAGGCCAATTTTAAAATTTCAGAATTATTTTTTTGGATTCTCTCAATCAAAGAAAACGATCACACCACCTCCAGCATCTTCAAGACCCTTCCAATTATCTGTGGTGATGAGGCTTTGAAACTGACCAGGATTGGATTTATATTCCATCACCAGACTGTCTGTTGCACCAGCAGCAACATGTGTGGGACTGGAGCCGATTTAGAAACTAAAAAATATTCATCTCTGACCTGCATGGATTCCAATAGAAATTCACATCATTTGTAGTGGCTAGCAGATCATGTTGATATCCTCCTGCTGGACCATCGAGATCAAATCTGACCTGGCGTTGATTATACCAAACGCAGAGTCCAGCATCATTTGGTGACGTGCTGACCGATATGAGATTATCCGGATCGTTAACATCCGTCAATTGTATGGAGGTTCCAGTATCGACACCCGCACTGAGATTACATCTGAAAGAACCGAAGTTTGAGTTTTGAGTGACGTTAGAGCAGACCAGCCCCCCAACAGTGAGGCTTAAGTTCTGATTCTGATATCCATCAATCATAAAGTTTAATTGTCCACCGGGCCATTCCAGCTGACCAAGACCAGAAAGAAGTAAGGCTTTAGAGACAGAAAGGAGAAGTAGCAGGAGGTTGAGGCTCTTCATGATGGCATGTGAAGCTTTTTATTCGTAAAAAAAGGTGGCGGAAGCTCTGGGAGGGGTTCTGCTTCACAACAAAACCCACTTTTAGGATGGCTGCGACCCGATGGCCGAACCAGCTGTGCGGCCTCTTCTGCCTTCTTTATGGTATAGATAGATAAACATGATAAATAGCATTGCTGACTTGATCAACAGTATCATTATGTGGGGCGGATCAATTGAAAGCGGGATTGCAACTCATTCTGTCGTCTAAATCGACACCTTTGTCGTTCCTGTCCACATCAACCAGTTCCCTTACATTCGCACCTCAAAGTGTAGCGGCTGTGCTTCAAACAATCGACATCGGTATATCGCCTGTAAAAACACCGAACAGCCCCTCTTGGAGCTTTGCATTACAAGATGCAGTCAGCGGACAATTCATAACAAATTCAAATGGAAGCTTCATCTTTTCGCCCTCTTTATCATCAGTTTTCAATTTCACATTCTGGGACTCTTACTTCAGCATCAGAGTGGATTCGACGGCAGATCTCTTCATCCAACAGGATGGAACATTAGGATTCGCCAATCTTTACAGCGTAATAGGCCCTGATCCTCGAAATGCCAACCCGAGTGGAACCCTCACTTTCGATGATTTCCTCTTCCATGTTGGTGTTCCTGGTGTCACTTTCGATTATCCATACGACAACGCTTACGCCCCCATCAATCCCGTCGATCTGGACACAGGTAATCACACCTCCTCATACCTGCATTATCTAAAATAACAGATTTCTGCTCTTCTCTTCCCGGTCTCAACACCAGAGATTGTCTACAGAACAAATTATCCACACAATGTGATCCTTTTTTGGGATTCTACGGTTTCGATGTGAGTGTGGACGACACGTTAGGCAACATGCTTCTAGGAGCCATGTTGTTATACAATCTCCCAGGGGTCGATTCTCTTTCCAAAGGCATAGACTTCTTAACCGGAGAGGAACTGCCTGCGAGTTTATTTAATTTCACGGCATGCGGCACACTCCCTAACATGATCAACGATGATGGAAGGTACATTCACGTTTCTTTTTTGGACATTAAAATGTCTCTCTACAACATTGTAAAATCTGATACGATAAAGGGGTTACGGATTCGTCGTACCGGACGAGGTTGTGGCCTTCAGCAGCTACTCTTGCTTGTATACCGGAAGCTCAAAGTTCTACAGCTCTACACAGGAGGTCGCTTTCGACGCCAGCAAAGGTTCGAGTGAGTGACTTTTCAACGTTCATGCCGGCAATTCAAATGAAATGACATGATGAGATTTATATGATCGTAGAGATGGGAGCCACTTTAGATGCCAGTGCCATCAGAAATAATTTCACTGCCACTGCGAACGCGGCCTATTCAAAGGCCTCAGACACCTTGGCCTCTTCTCTTCTCAGTGGAGGCACGGACAAGACCATAGCATCCGTCTCCACCAGTTGCACTTCCTACAAGTTCGTATTGAGACTTGATGACATGTCATGACCTTGACAGGGCCGCTTTGCGCACGGACTTGATACACTTTTCGGATGACTTCTTGGATGATCTATATTTAGCCATTTCCCCTCCCGCCAACGACAATGTCGACAGATGGATGAATCTCATTTTGAAGTACGGTACACATTACGTCACCAGCGCAACCATGGGCGGCAAACTGGAGATGTACAGCGCCACCAAGAGAACGACTTCCTTGTCCGTCAGCAAACAGCAATTCGCCGTCAACATTCAGAAGTCCTTCGCAGCGTCGTTAACTAAAGTCATGCCACCCCAACCAGAGAAGGAGGCCAAGGAGGAGCCCGAGAAACCCAGCGATAGAGTCCCGACAACAGACAGCCTGAAGGCTCTAAAGGAGGAAGAAGAAAACCCCCAGGATGAGCCTAAAGACGACGGGAGTTTCTCTTTTGAGGGTAGCTATGAGCCCAGGCCAAAGTCGTACATTAATGGAGGATCTGGTACTTCGCAGAGCACAATGGATTCAACCTCCAGCTTTTCCGCAATCAGGTCCTTTGGCGGAGCCCCCGGCTCCTTCACCCCCCCGACCGTGGATTCAGCCGCCTCTTTTGCTGACTGGGCATCTACAACGGACATTTATCCCGTGAAATTAGACTACACTACTGATGTGATCGGGGATCTGCTGCCAAAGAATGTGGGTGGAGTTAGAGTGAGGAGCCTTTGGTTCTCCGCGCTTCAGAGGCTGTTCTCTGGTGACGACTACAACCCCTCGTATTCCAACATATATAGATTGACGGTGAGTTTTTTTATTCTAATGCATCATCTGATCATGGCCAAGGTGACGATGAAGACATTCTCTGGAGGTGGTCGTTTCGGTCCGTTTGCTTTCAAGTTGCAAGGAAGTACCGTCTCTCAGAAAGAATGGCTGCTCTTAGGCGATCCCAACAATGAAAACAGCTTCACCTTTACCTCTGGGGAGGTCGTCACATTCTCCATCAATGAGGTCTTCATGAACTCCATCACCAACATCTACCTCACCGACTTACGTAATCAAAACACCGGATTTTCTCTGGGCGATTCGCCCGCAGGCTTTCCAGTCCAGTCCATCTCGGTTGTAGACGTGACGAGTGCTGTGGAGTACAATTTCGGAACGAACACAAATCCCTTAGACTTTGATACTTGGTCTTGTAGCGGAGTGAGCTGTACTTCTGCCACAGCCGTGACCACAACGTGCGGAAGTGTGCTGTCCGGACAGACTGGAATAGCTTGCACAGCTTCCAGCACCAATCCCACAGATGATATGAAGGTGAGACATTTTTTACTCCAAATCAACTGAACCAAAATAGATTGTGACTACTTGGAGCAACCCTCCAGGCCTCGGGGACGTTCAGAGCCTCCTTTTTACGGTACGTGATTGAATTTATGTCTGAACCTAAATAAATGTAGGTGACTGGAGACCAAGCCACAATCCAAATCACTGTGGCGAATACCAATTGCTTCCAAACACCATGCAGCTCCGAAGCCAATGGAATCACACTCAACTGGGCCGGTAATTCCCCCGGCACAATTCTTGTGAGTTTATAACCCGCTCATGATCTATTTCTGAACTGACTGGTTGTAGAACGTCGAAATCTCTGGTGTCACCGTTTTCGGTCCCAATTCAAACCCGTTGGGAATGAGAGCGGGTAATCCCAAGGCCTGCTCAGGAAGACCTGCCCCTGGCTACAGTCTGGTCTACTGCAACAACTCTGTGTGGAGATATCCGAACGATGTATATCTAAGTGGAGGCGATATGTACTTGGGATTCGACAGCTTAGTGCTGGACTCGTACAAGATGAGAAGTGTGGACAACAGCGCGCTCATTTTAGCTTTCGACCCGCAGACAAAGGGTCAGGGATCAATATTGACCGACACGAGTATCACGACTGGAACAGGAAAGCTGAACATCAGAATCGTCCTCGTCAACCCGATACTGCCTTATGTCAACTCTGACGGATACTATAAGCTTCAGATCTCTTATCGCTCCACATACCTTTCCACTTTCAACTCTCTCAACTTGGCCTCACAGGTTTCTGTCTCTGTCGTGGCAGGATATATCGGCCCCAAGTGCGAGACACTCTCCTTTGACGGTCCTTATACCGGTTACTATGGACAGCTGTACATCAACATCAAGGCTGTCAGAAAGTCGGTCTGTGCCCTTCCTCTGTCGCTCATATCCTCTGTTCAGATGACCACCTACGATGCAAACGGAGGTTCTGCCATTTACACAAGCCTCAGAAGAACCCTCATCACACAACACCCAGATAACACTGCGCTGAGTATTCTGGCCTGTGGGCCAATGATCAGTTCCCAGGACAGGGCCAGCACTCAAGTCCAATCTGCATTCTGCTCTTATGAAAATCTGAGAGCAAATGGGGCCTCATGTCAAGCTACCATGAGTGGATGGAACAGAGTCACCGATAAGACTGGCAACTTCTACAGAACTTTTGGGTCAAGTGCACCAACGCTGTCAGATGATTACTTCTTGCGATTGGCGTGCGCAAATGTTCCCAGCCAGGTCTTCTCTTTTGTGCCCATCAGTGCGGCTTAGATGGATAGTTATTGTACAACAACATATAAATAAAACTATTCTGAGAGTTGTTGAATTTATAATTGGTAATGAATTAAAGGGAAAGATGAAGCAATGTAGAGAGACATGTCAGTATTTTTAGGACACAGGATATTTGTGAGCTTCCGGCAAAGTGGAAGCTGTTCTCATGAATACTAAAGCTGTTGGAAGCTGTCATAAAATGTTCTATATTTAATTGCTTCCATTTTATGATTTTATAAGAACACCTCCATGTTCAGAGAACAACTTCCATACGTCTGGAATCTGACACTGGAAGCAACCCAAACATAGAGATATTTATTCTATAATTGTATTTTCATGTTGAATGGAAGCTGTTCTCATGTGCCACTGATTTGCGCACCGCGGCTGAAAAGAGCTTCCTAAAGTCATTCCCCATTTGTTTTTTCTTCGCGAATTTCAGTGCGGAATACAAAAAAAATTGATGCGACCGTCTACAATGCTAATTCTCATCGTCACAAAGCTGCAAAGATGGTCACAAGCTTCTTTACCAGAGTTTGATTACCCAAGAATTATCACTGCATCTGGCCCAAATACATCTCACTCATCGACCTCAGAGGTAGTGGGAGATAAAAATCAAGTAATGAAAGTGTCATATAATGTATGTTTATAAACCAATATTTGGATAAACTACTGTGTTGGTATCAGGGACGTTAGTACAGGCATCTCTCATGAACTGTGCGATGGAAGGAGACACGGTGGTAGTGGAGTTCAGATTCCAAGCTCCAAAGAAAGTAGCGAATGGCCTCGAGACAGCTGTTAACCACGCACCGATAATGTTATCACAGGTGCTGGATTGTAATACACCGGGCACACATAGTCTTCTCAGCACGCTATTGCTGAATTGTGCGATTGGTCTGGCAAGAGAGCCGCAGGCCTGGGTTGCCTGAGTCAAAAAGGCAGGCTGGGTCGCAAAGAGCGATCTGGTGGAGGTGTACACTGTTCCAAGTCCTGAGCTGTCATATATGGTGAATCTCAGATCAGAGATGAGAGTAGAAGGGGCGACGGGTGATCTGGCGCTGGAGGTAATTGTGACAACCCCGTTTGATGTGGTGGAGAGTGTGAGCGTCTCAGACACATAACCTGAGTATCCCACGACGATATCCACCACAATGCCGGGCATTACGTTTGTAGAGGCGGAAGTGCTGTTGATCAGCGAGAAGGTCCAGGTGTTTCCGGGACCTAGTGGGGTATACGCCACAAGTCTAACTTTCAATACGGTGGGGGCTCCTGCGGTTGATCCAGTGATGGATCCAGCTGCCGTGATCTGGCCCACTCTTTTGTTCTGGAGATCAGCGGCGATGTACAAGAAGTTGTCGGAGGTCGAAAGATCGCTGACCACAGACTGTGTCGCAGCGAGAGTGTCGTATCCGAGGTAGACTCCCGCCGAGAGTTTTAATTGGTTAGGGTAAGTCCACACACCGTTATTGCAGAGTCGGCTGGAGTATCCGTTTGCAGGACGACCTGTGCACCCATTGCCCCCGCTGTACAAGAGGGGGTTGGTCGGGAATGGATTCACGGCGGAGATTTCAACGCTCTAAAAATAGGTCAGGTATTTATAACCATTTAAACGAATTTACGTCAATGGTGGCAACGAGGTTCGGCATCCAGTGAACCGTTAATCCATTGCTCGAAGAGTCACAAACGGATCCAGTGCACCCATAATTGTTCAAAAAGGCGACTGTCTGACCTCCCGGCCCTATCACTCTGACCTGGATGTATCTCATAGAGCCGAAACTGGGCGGGCTCTGCCAGTTGACTTGAATCTATACATAAATCAACGCCTCATTATGAGATATTGTACACACCTTGAGAGCATTCGTGATCTGTAATGCGGAGATATTGCAAGCAACATAGCTGCCCGCAGTACAACTGGATTGAGTTCCGGTGCATTGTGAGACACAGTTAGCAGCACCACAGTAATTTGGTCCAGATCCACACCTGAATTTTGTCAATTTTATATCGAATAGATCTTAAACATCTTACAATCCAGAACTTGAACAGCACTAGGATATGTCAGTTGTATGTTGAATGTGTATTTGCTTCACCTGTCCACTCGGGCAAATACCGCAACCTGTTTTTCTCTTTCTTTGTGAATGTGTAGCACTGTCCTCCTGCGAATCCTTGTTCCAAGATCTCTTGGTTCTAGTAGCGTTTGCGGACACAATCTTGGGTGCTCCGATAGTCTTAGGGGTCTCCACAGCCCATTTGAGTCCGCTGAGTGAGTTCACGGATTGAGCTGCGCTGATCAAACTGGCCAAGTTTGGTCCAGAATAAGGATCGGTTACGGTGGTTGGTGCTGCAGGTGCGATCACCGGGACTGCACCGACCCAGCAGAGTGTTGTATTACAAGTCCACTGATCGAAATCGACTGTTTGGGTGCTAGTACCAAAGTTATATTCTGTCGCAGACGATACATCGGTGACGGTAATGGTGGATACCGGGAAACCGGATGGAAATACTCCGGTGGAGGGTCCAGAATTGACAGCTCGGAGCTCTGCCACCATAAAGCCAGTGATTATTCCCAAATCACGACCAGAATATGTCCAAGTGCGTGTACCGCCCATGCCATAATAGTAGCTGTTGTCATCTGTGGTGGTTCCTAGCGGGAGGAAGTTGCTCGTGGCGAGTGTTCCGGTAATTTGGTATGCAAAGGGACCAAATACAAAATTAGCGTTGGCACTGGTAGGTTGCTTCATCGTCAGCTGCATCATTTTAGTACACCACTTTAAAGTGTACGAATCTCACCGTGATGCTGTATTTTTTCAAGAGGTTCACGGAGGATGGGTTGTTGAGGAATCTGTTGACAGCATCCGTCCATTTCTTCTGTACGTTCACTCTGGCCGCTCTAGCAGGGAGAAGCTCCGCGATTGGACCAACCGTGAAGTCTATTGGAACGGGATAATCGGCTGTTGTCGCTGCCCACGCGGAGAAGTCTGCGATGGGGCTGGAAGAAGAGGGGTCATCAGTGGGACTTACTGGGCCGAAGCTGCCAGGTGCTCCACCAAAAGTGGTGATGCTGGTGGACTCCGAGTTGGCAACAAAATCATTTGAGTTTGCCAAAGTGGCTGTTCTTTTCAGTACATGAGATGTGATGTAATATGACGTCACCTGTGTTGGATTTTCCTCCGGCGACACCACCTCCTACCGAACCAGCTTTGGAGCTCACCTTGGCACTTAAGCTGGCATCTAAGCTAAATGTGGTCTCCGTCTGGGTTTGGGAGAAATAGTGAGACTTGGTGATACTACTGAACATTTGGATTTTCCCGCCCAATGTGGCAGTTTGATAATAGTGGGTTCCGTATTTCTGTACAAGGTTGTCCCATACAGAGTCTGGGTTTACAGTTGAGAGTTTGGGCTGTATGGCCTCGGCTAAATCCTTCACAAAGATATCGCTGAACCTTGCGCGATCGGAATTGAATTTGAGCCGAGAGGTCTCACAATTTACGGTTGTAGACGCGATCATGTTAGATCCATCATCGGTAAGCTGGCTGGACACCTGAAGGAGTCAATATACGGTGGTTGGTTGTAGATCTTCACTTTGGCAGATTTAGAGAGTGAAAGTCCGGCAGAAACTGACGCACCGGAACCGCTCTTCGAAGCCACACCACCAGTAACAGACGCACTGAACCCTGAATCCTTCAGCAAAATCTCTACAAAAAGACCGATCTCACCAATCGATTTCTCTTGAGACTTGAGCATGTCGCTTATCGAGCTGTAGTAGCTCGTGCTGCTTTTGTATGTGCACAGAGGAGAGGAGATGGCATCCACCTCACTTGGAATGTCCCAGACAGAAGAACTTATTATGTTAATTTCTTAAAGTTTAGATAACATATATACCGGTAAGGATCCGAAATGGTCTTGCGCTGGTCATCACAGAATTGTAGTTTGAAGAGGGGGGAGGACCCCGTATCACCCGTCAATTGGTTGAGACCAAAAGACAATTGTTGTACTCCTCCAAGAGGTGCAGAGCCCTGGTTCATCACGAGTTGACCGATGGAGTCAGATTCTGAGATTCCCGCGAAATTGGACTCATCAGGGCGATTAAGAAGTCCTGAATTCGTCTGAACACAATCCACAAGGAAGATCTGGCGAAGACATGTGCTGGCTGTGATGCCAGCACCATATTGTGCACAAATGTCTGATTTTGTGAGTTTCATCTTCGAACAAAAAATGTCTCACCAAAGTCAGTAGGAACAGAACTGGTGGTTTGACTCTGCTGATCGAAGGGATAAGAGATGATTCCAGTTGGTCTTGTCAATGTAAATTGAATCTATCATACGTCACAATTTAATTATAAATCAGAATCGAGATTTACCTCTGTCCCTGAACCGGCATATGGTTGTCCGAGAAGTTGTCCAGAAGAACTAGAAGCACCGATTACATTGCCGTCGCAGGTGGTCAAACGAAAGTAGTTGTCATCCAGAGCACTCATTCTTTGGAGAGTGAACCATGCACACGAAGTGATGTTAGAAATGTCATTCACATTGACCTGCAACGTGAGATGGGTTATCGTATGTATTAAAATCACCTGTAAAGGGGAGCCAGCTGTATATCCCAAATAGAGCTTGTTCTTTACGTTTCTGAAGGCGAATGTGGAAGATGAGGTCGGATTGGCCGACAATTGAAAGATGGCGGCAGGAGCACCAGCAGTGTTTATGAATGACACCCGAGTGATGTCCGGACTTCCTGCCCCAAATGCCGCCAAGGATCTAGAATACAGAGACACAAAGTCGCCATCCTGAGGATCGACCCTCTGGCCCAGAGCACAAGCCACTGGAAAGATCAGTCGAGTCGTAGACGCCGAAGCCGTATACCGAGACAGAGAAGAAGGCACCTAATATAGCAGCCTGCTGCGGGCATGCTCTCCGGTTTGTTTTTATAGCTTCCGAAGCACACCTCGCCTTTTTTGAGAATCAGTTCTGCAGCACTCTCCGTATCCAAGCAACCTTGCCTATTTCCAGCCGACCATTTCGGAAGCCGAACTCTGCACGAAAGATGAAGCTCGCACTGCTCATCTTTTGTTTGTTCTCTATATCCTTTGGGGATTTTACTGTCTTCTCGCTGGACGGAGATTATAATGAATATGACCCAGAGACAACTATTCATGTGCAGAAAGGATACGATGAGATCGTGAAGAAAGATGGCACTAGAACACAAATCGAGTCAAGACATCAGGCCAAGAGGAGGCCTCCTCGTCCGAATGCAGATCTTGGCCAAGTAGCGGCCTACTTTGTCAACGTCACCACCCTGCCGGTTGGAGATGGTGTTTCTGGTCTGAAAGCGCGCTGTACGTGAATTATGATTTTAATTCATCACTCATCTTGTTAGTTCAACATTTCATCGGAGATCCGACCACAATGAATTCAGAATCCACAATCATATCTTCGACGCGCCTCAATCTGGCCGATGGCTCTTTTGCCGTCAACTTTATCATCATGACCAAGGACCTGCTTTCTGCCACCCCCATTTCTGGTAGAACTCAGTACAGGAAATGCTTTGGTTGGTATTCCTCCAACTCCAATTTTTACAGACAATGCACCGATCAAATCACCAGTGAGTTAATTTGCATCCGTACTAAGTCATCTGATCCATACAGCGATCGCTTTGAATGATGCAACCACCAACCATTGGCTGTACATCAACAACCTCAATCAACCCTGTACACAAGGTTTCTTCGCCACTTGTTTCAATATTGGGGACAATAAACCCCGTACCCCTCTGGGTTTATTCTTCACGTGGGAAGCTTACGGAATACTGGACTGTTTCAATTATGGAAAACTCGTCGCCCTCACAACCTCCCCGTTTGTACCCGCCACCACACACAGTCAATGGATCAACCCCACTTGGAACGGAAACTTCTTCTCGGCCGGAGTTAAAGCACTGCAGACATCCTCCTGCTACTTGGTCAAGAATGTCGACACCCGAATCATCTTCGACAACAACTGCGACAACAGCACCCCCTGCCCTGGTGGCGCAGTCTGTACTGCAAAAGTCTGTCCTTTGGCAGGATGTGTTAGGCTTGCGAACAATAGCAACATATGGTCATGCAGTAATGGCGATTACTGGCAGGCGACACCCAACTTCCGTATCAACAGTGCAGAGTACACTTTCGCTGCGCAACACTCCAGTATAGAATACGCGGCACCTCGGGCCTTCTACATGCAGCATAATATATTTGCCACGACCACCAATCCAAACACCGCAGGTGCTCTTGGAGAATCGTGCGCGGTCGAAAAGTATAATACATCCACTTGTTCGGCGATGCCGGCAGCTGGCTATACCCTCTTCAGACGGTATACTTTTCCACCTCAATACAACAACGACATATTTTTGAACGCCGGCCCGTCCCTTCTGGCTACCGGCGCTCCGTGTAATGCAAACATCACCTGCTCTAGTGGGCTCTGCAGCTCTTTGGGAAAATGTCTGTGCGCCAATGACAACGATTGTGGAGGATTGAATGTGGCGTGCAACAACACATTGGGAGTGTGCCAAGCTCTGACAGTGGCCACTGGAGGAACCGTCACAGTGAGCGTCTGTGGACAAGATTCGGATTGCCCAAGTGGACAGTATTGTGATATCGCATCAACTTACCGCTGCCGAGCACCTTTTGCTTCAGGCGCTTGTGGACGAGATGCCATGTGCGTGTCCACTTCCTGCTCTAACGGGAACTGCGACCCCCCGTGCTTCACTTACGGAAATATATTGGCTTGTGGAAGCAGAAATTACACCATCTACACTTCGACCGATCACAATTTTGATGACGCAGCCACAGCACCCAGAACCTCCCCAATCGTAAGCATTTATCTTTCAACGTCAAGATTGTAACCGAAACCAGGCGGCAGTTGCAGCGGCTTGCCTAGCGAATCCGAATTGTCAGGGTTTCAACACGGACGGAAGAATCAAGTCGGCAATCAGTCCAATGATCACTCCAAGCACTAGAACATTGTACACATACAATAACCCAAATCAGTGTAACAACGTGGCCACCTCGCAGACTCCGGCCGGCACTGGTCTCAACTCTGGAAACCAATTGACTACCCCTTATGTGACGGTCCCAGTCAAAACATGCAGTTTTTGGGGCGGTTGTACGACAACAATAGTTGTCCCAGGTACTCCCGTATATGGAGTTCCACTCATACTCCAAAACAAGAATTCCCCTGCAAGGTGAGTGTACAAAAAAAGAGTCACTTCTGATCATGTCAGGATGTTCCAATCTCCAGACTGTAAGTGTGCACTGGTCCTTCAACCGGACGGTAACTTGGTGATGTACTACAACGGAAGACCCGTCTTCGCCCCTCTTAATCAGAACCAAGCATTCCCTCAGAATTTCCCCTTCTATTTGACACAGCAGAGCGACGGCAACTTTTGCTACTACTCCACTTCGGGGGCGAACAAAGCGCTTGTCTGGTGCTCAAAGTCGAAGGCGTACGACGGGGTGGTTGGGGCGACGGCCAAATCCTTCACGACACAGTTGGTTTCGGGAGGAACACAGGGATGCCAGCTGTGGACATACCAAAATAACGCGGACGGTTCATCTTTCGTGCTCAACAAGATATTTGGTTAATAAATTGTAGAATTAATTTATTTGTGGCAGATGAGAGAGTGTCAAAAAAATGGCCGCCAGTATGATACAGAGATTGAAAGATGCCAGAGACGAACTCCCTCTTTGATTGGAGAAATCACTGTTGATGGTGTTTGTCACTGTGGATGATTGTGTCTGTGATGACCGTGTGCTTGTTGAACTTGTTGAAGTCGAAGAAATGGAGAAAGTTGAAGAAGTTGAAGAAGTTGTCAGGTTGGATCTGGTTTAGGTTAAAGATTTCAGTGATGATTTAGAACTCACGGTGGCAGTGCTAGGAATGAGAACATTTCGGTAGTATTGACCACACTAAATTGTAAATTATCGATCTCCTGCTGTGTGGTTGCCGTGATTGTTGCTGATATGGACATTGGGGTGCCCGAATCTTCCAAGATCCAATTGATCTTGCCCTTTAAAGTGTTATTTATTTAGGCTGAGATAGATAGATACTCACTGCGTAAGCTGATATATCGACATCTACTATCGAATCTCCTGTCGGATCGAGCGTCGCAATCAGCAGGCTCTTTGTAACCGTTCCATAAGCTATGTAAAATAAAGACAATAAGAGGAGGAGAGACTTTCCGATCATCTGGTTGTTGGAAGATTCAGTTCTTAGCCGCCCTTTCGGAAAGTGACAGCTTCCACAGAGAATTCTAAAATTATCTGTTCTCAGACACCAGACCACCGAAACAAAGCAACAAAAACGGGATCGTTCGGATGTCTTTAGGCTTCATCTTGTTGGCCTTTTTGGTGGCTGTTTCAGCACAGGGAAGCGGAGTGGACATCACCAGACTCGGTCAATTGGAATGGCCTGGAGGTCAATTAGTCCTTCAATTGAGCGGCTATGATGGATCGTCACCCAACATCACAGTAGATGGAACGATGTGCACAGACGCACAGAATAAGGGAGCAGGGACTTACACATGCCAACTGGGAAAGGGAATCGATCCATATTCAGAGGTATCCGTCTCGACACCAAATGGAAGGGCCGAACTGACCGTTGGAACTCCTCAGAGAGGGAGTTGCTCGTTTTTGTCTGGAGGGATCCTCTTCGATCAGAGTATTTTCACAGATCCATTCCAAGATTTTGTTTGGACATCTCCACTCGTATCTTTCTATTGGAATCCCTGCGGGTGAGAAATCATGAGTTGATCACGTCCAAAAAACTGATTATTTTAGACAATCCTCTAATCCGGATGCTCCTCAAGGAGCCTCTCTCATCGCCGTTACGAATGGTTCTACCTCACAAGTCTTTACTCTCATTGGTTCGAGTGATAGAAACTTTGTGAATGACGGAACAAGTGAGCATCCAATCATGAAAGTTTTATTTAAATAAAATGAAATTCCGTTTACAACGCCAACAACACACAGGCACCTTCAGTTACTACTTTGGGGGGAATGTGATGGACAACGGATTCTCCGCCAGAATACACGTCAACTGTACCAATATCACCACACCACTCTTTGAATATATGGGAGATGCAGTCGAAAACCACTTCGAATTTTATTTCGAGGCCAATTGCTTCCCACAGCCCGTCCTCCTGAGCCTAAATTCTGAAGGACCCATCCCCACCAATGGAGGAAATCGGTATCTTTACATTTATGGTAATGGATTTGGACAACAACCAGAGGGGGCGACGGTCCATTTTGGAGAATTTGAGATTGCGTACCCAGACGCCAAAGTGCTCCAACCTAACTTGGTCGAAGTCAAGATTCCACCCTTTGTACAGCTAGCCCCCGCTCTAGTTAAAGTCGGTATCAATGGCCTGTGGACTACAAACAGCCTCTTTTTCACGGACATTTCTGTACCGGCACCGATCATCTACAACACGACGTCAATCTCAACACAGGGTGGACAAGTGATATTTACCGGAGATTGGTTCGTTACGGTACCAGATATCCTCACTATCAATGGCAAGGCTTGTAATAACGTTACCCTCTTCAGTTGGACAAAGCTGGCTTGCAACCTCGGCCCCGGAATCGGACAATCCCTTCTTGTGGTGATGACCATCAACGGCCAGACCGCATATGCTAATTTCAGCTATCTTATGCCTGTGATATCCAATTCTCCATCTTGTGATACGGAGGGAGGTCTGGTCACCATAAGCGGCAGTAATTTCGGTTCAGACCCGACTCAAGTCGCCGTGAGCTTGGGGGACGTAATCTGCCCATTGATAGCTCTCACCAATACCGTCATCACCTGTCGAATGTCAGCTGGAACCGGTGGGAATATGGCGCTCGTAGTGAATGTCGGTGGAACTCCAGCTTACGGAAGATTTAGCTACAATCCACCAGAGATTTTCGCAGCGTCGACAGTCCCCACCAGTGGAGGTGATTGTACAGATTCTGTTGACATTTATTTATCTCAGCAGGCAAACTTCTCCTGACTGGGAAGAACTTTGGAAACGATGCCTCTGTCATTCGCATAAAATTTGGCGGGAAGGTCTGCGGCAACCCGTATATTTTACTGGAGAACGAACAAGTGATGTGCAACACGTACCCAGGCACGGGGTTACAACCTGTGTCTGTAGTTGTGAACGGAGTGACTAATGTAGTTCAAGCTTCGGCACAGTATCAATAAACATGTACATGTACTCTTCGCGCGTGTTTTGTTCTGGATTAAGTTCTTAGAACGGAAAACACGTTTCGCCCAAAATTTCTATTTATAGGTTAGGGCGAAATCAATCATTTGTGTTGCCTCGCAACCGAGTTCTCAAAAACAATCAAACAAAAGCAGGCTGCGAGTGGAAGAGGATGATGAAGCGGCAGGCTGTTCTTCTGTGCCTGTTAGTTTTAGGTAAAGATATCTTATTTCCTCTCGCTTACGTCGAAGCCGCAGCACAAACCTCCACAACCCGCCGAGATCCACAGAATGGCGACGCCATTTTGATCTCTTCAAGACAGACGAATCAGTTTGCATCTTCTCAATTTACTTTTACAATTCCAACCATCAAGAATGCAGAATTCTTTCAATTATCATTGAAAAATGGATTATTCTCCTTCAACAGCTATAGAAATCCTGGATTTGTTTGGACGTGGCAAAATGGATCGAGTCTGCTTCAGGTATTTTCATATGTCTGTCCATACTGTGAAGTGACCCACCCAGTTGACAAGATTAACAAATGCGTCGTGCAGTTTCTTTAGCATTTCTCGTAGACCCTTTCCAGACGATGAATTTTTCAGAATCACTGCCTGTGATGGTTCTCTCTTATACTCCGACTTTTTTTCTGGTGTGATCTCTGGAAAGTCCGCTCCAAAAGATTACGATAGTGATTTCCAATTCATACAACCAAGTTCAGCCACCTCTTGGGCGTACACCGGTTCTACCGCCCCGACCAACTCCCCCACAGGTAATCTTTCATCAAAACACAGACCTGATGGACGTACAGACTATTGCAATCCCAATGAACCCATTTTGTCATGTCTTCTGCGTCGAAATGGAGGGCAATGCTCGCAATCACTAAGGTACACCCTCAATCCTGCTGCCACTTCCAACTACGGTGGAATTTCAACAAGCGACACCCTCGGTACTCTCGTTGTAAACCAAGGGATCAACCCCATGCCGGGCGTACAGCATTTCTCTTTCGGCCGAGACTGGTTGACGGGAGAGGCCGCCCAAGCACCCATGTTCAAATTGACTTATTGTGATGGCAAACGTAAAACCTTCCAGAATGTCAACAGGTGCAATTTTTTATCTGAAGAAGAGTTGATGACATGAGCAGACAGGAGGTGTACATCGTCCCCACAAACATGGATGCTGTGGACAAGCCGGAGTGTACACTCGTCTCTTCAACAAAATTTTACACCTCCACACAACAGTATATACAGCAGACAGACGGCCAAGCGGGTACGTCAAGATGTTTTGAGCTTTCTCACAGGATTAGGATATTCTGCATCTCAGGCTGCACAGCTCGCAACTATTCCAGCTTCCACTATAAATATTGGATTCACGGTGTCCGTTCAGCCTTTACGATCAAGCCCAAAAGGGACTACCATCGACACTACTGAGATCAACACGGACTCCCAAATAGCCCAGACGCAATCTTCCTGCATCTCTTCACAGATTGCACTGGACGCATTGAATATGCCCTGGACTACAACGTTCATTCAAGACTTGGCGACGGCAATTTCTCCACCAGCAAACTACCAAGGAGAGAGCCCAATGGTTACGCTGGTCAAGAGATACGGAACCCACTACTTGAAGTCGGCGTCTATGGGAGGAAGGCTCTCTCTGTACACAAGAATGACGAGCCAGGAGTACTTCTCGAGCTCGTCGGCGAACGCGGCCCGTAAAGCTGCTTCAGCTTACAATAGGAAGACCGGAGGATTCTTCGTTTCGAAAACTTCAACCGGATCATCATCCTCTACCTTCAACAGTGAGTGTTCATTGAAGATGGCCATAAACATTGTGGACAACTCTAATGTCTTCAGCGGCAAGCGATTCCTCGACAACATTCCAGGACCAGACATCAGAAACCGAGCTCATGACGGAGGGTGGCGCCCCGGGATCTTTTGCTGATCTGAGCCCCGAGAGCCTGAGTGCCTGGGCGCAAAGCACGGAGGTTCTCCCTGTTCCTTTGGATTATACAGTGGGAAGCATTGCGGAGCTTCTTCCGGTACTGGCGGCAGGACAACCTGTCAGATCGATGTGAGATGACGTGTGATGTCATCTTGATGACTTTGACAGGTTTTTGAATGCGGTGAGACAAGTTCAGAGCGCAGCGACACCTTTGACCCCTCTCACTTTTAAATACCGCGTTATCGTGAGTATTTTTTACCATCGAGTTATACTGATGTACTAGGTCACAATGAAACCGGCCACAGGCGCGAATGCTAATTGGGTTTATGGACCTTATTATTTCCAAGTTCAAGGAACTTTATCTTCCACTCCAGTGTACATCTCCATGAGCGACCCACTATCCGAATCCAGCCAATACTATCCTATGGGAAGCACAAAGACCTTCACATTCTCCGGAAGCAACTTGGGCGCTATCACCGGTATTACCATTGCGGATCCGAGAGTGATAGACAATACCCTTCCGGTGTATTTCCCGCCCTCCGGTTTGCCGGTCCAGTCGATTGTTGTGGCAGACATCACCAACAATGCGGAGTACAGCTTTGGGTCGATGACGTCATTGGATCTGGACCAATGGGATTGCTCCAGTGTCAATTGCACTTATAACGGGACAATCTATACAGCCAACAACGCAGTTACACCACCGAATTTCACATACAGCCCGTCCTCTCTGTCGCAGATAACAGCTGCTGCTAGCAAGACAAATGCCTTGAACGGTTTAGCTTGGGTTTTCAACCAGCAAAGTAAACCACCTCGCCCGCTGTCTTGGTATATAAAATCCTCTAAGAGGCAGAGTACTGCTACTCCAGCACCTACCCTGTTACCACAGAGTATCTGCGTGAATAGCGCTTATATCACTTGCAGTATGGTGCCCACAACCATCACAAATACGGTCAAGGTGAATCAAATATTTTAACATGGAAATAACACCTTGACAGCTGGTCTTGCATTGGAACAGCCCCGTCGGTTTTGGAGCGATTCGATATCTTCAAATCAAATTATTCGGATCCGGAGGCACAAAGGAGGCTATCATAAGTAACAACGGATGCTCGGGAAGCTATTGTGATTCCAGCAGCAACGGACGGGTCACATACTGGATTCCCTCCTCTGTGAATGATATCTCCAATGTACAGGTCACCGCTGTAAACCCCTTTCCGTCCAGAACAAGCCTCTCCGCACTCATCGGTACGTGTACAGGACGCCCTGCCAATGGATTCTCCAGCAGTCTTTGCAACAACAACGTTTGGATGTATCCCTCTGCTGTCACTCTGTCCAACTCCGTTTTTCTCGGTTACGATACATTGGCTATTCAATCCGGGCTCCCTTGGGTCAGTAATCCGAACTCCCAGGACAACTATTTGCTGGTCGCGGTGGATCCTCAATCCGGCCAGTCCGGCAAAATCCAAGTGGGCAATTCTATCGCTGGAGGTAGAGGTCAACTCCAGGTGCGGGTGGTCTTGTACAATAGTTTGGCCTCTCAAGGGCTCTCCACGTACCAATTCAAATTGGTCTCCGGAAATTCCACGGTGAACAACCTTCTCTCCAATGACATAGCCCTCTCCATAGTTACCGCTTATCACGGTCCAATCTGTGAATCTATCACGCTCACTTCGACCCAAACAACTGGGACAAACGACATTTGGGTAACCATGGCTGCCAAGTCAATCGCTTGTGTGATGCCAGCCACTCTTATTTCGGGGATGCGAATAAGTGTTTGGGATCCTTCTGGGGCCTCTCAGGTGTACACCTCCACTCAGGCTTTTTGGATCACCCAACCCGGCTCCATCTTTACAGCAACTCAAGCTTGTGCTGGCATCATGAAGAGCCCGAACTCTTATGTGGCCAGGTCGTCGATATCATCCATTCTGTGCTCCAACTCAGGTTTTTTGAATGGACTGACGTGCTTGGGGGCCTTGAGAACTCTGATCAACCCACCTTCTCCAATTAACAACTTTTATTCCACATGGGGATCAACAATAATCACCGATTGGTCGCCGACCACGCTCACGCAAGTGAAGACGGCCTGCAGCAATGTACCAACAACAACGATATCTATACAACCACCTCTCGGTGCATGAGCAGTTGAAGTCCAACAATGATTATAAATATTTGTTCCATCTTGATTTGTTGCATTTGGTTATAAACAAACGTTGTGTCTTGTGAAAAGCACTGATTGAGGCTGGCTGCTGATTCTCGTGTGAAAAATGGAGGATATTTATATTTTTAGTTTGGGGTTGGTGGGGAGTGGAAGGGGTCCAAAAGATTTCTCAAAAAAGCCTCGGGTTCGATCCTTTTCTCAACCTTATTTTTTTCCCGATCTGACGAGGAAGCCGGAAAAAAAAAAAAAAGAGCTATTCTTGGACGCTTCCATGCGCATGGAAGCACCTTTATGAATTTGGCAGCTTCCATCTGAATTACAAATCAGAATCCGCTCAAATTGGAAGCAATCAAATATAGAACATTTTTATGACAGCTTCCAATTGCTTATTCATTCATGAGAACAGCTTCCATCATAATGGAAGCAATTAAATATAGAGCATAAATATCTGACAGCTTCCAATGTCTTTATCATTCATGGAAATAGCTTCCACCCAGCTGGAAGCTTATTTATTATTATTTGCTTTCAAAATTAATTTTGAACTTCGTACAAATCCGTGTCCGCCGGGTAATATAAATTTAGACAGTAAAACAAATATTGCGCAGGGGACTCAAATTCCCGTTAGCAACACGTTAAGGTCCATAGCAACAGCTTAAAGTTTACGTTAACTAACGTTTGTTCTTACCGCAAGTGGGGATTCGAGTCCGCTGCGCAATAATGGTTCAGATTTCAAAATTATTTTTATTTTTGAAAATAATACAAATCCGTGTTCGCCGGGTAATATTTTGACATTTATTGAGTTTTACAATTGGTACGAATTATGCTGCGATCTGAGGCACAAATGAAGTGTACTGTGCAGGTACATTGTCACAAGCTAGGCGTAAGAGGATGTCCAAATCAGAAGTCATGTTGGGTCTCTGTGAATTGTATGTAGAATAGTACCACATCATCGGATCCGTTACATTAGCCCAGCTTCCCCTCGAAGCGTCACAGCTCTGATTGTTTGGTAGAAGATTTTCGTAATGGCAGAGGCTGGCGGTTACTTGATTTGAGAATCTCGAAAGAGTTGACATGAAGGGACCACAGGCCGTCACTGCTAAAGCGGTGTTGTCTGGATGTGACGTGATGATTGTCGGTTGTAGATAAGTGTAGATCGATGAAGCTCCCGAATCGTCGAATGTGGTCAGCACGACAGAAGAGACCAGGGTGGCGGGAAGCCCACAGACCGACTTGTTCGCAGCCTTGATGTTGATGTACAGCTGTCCATAATAACCGGTATAAGGACCGTCAAAGGAGAGTGTCTCGCACTTGGGGCCGATATATCCTGCCACGACAGAGACAGAAACCTGTGAGGCCAAGTTGAGAGAGTTGAAAGTGGAAAGGTATGTGGAGCGATAAGAGATCTGAAGCTTATAGTATCCGTCAGAGTTGACATAAGGCAGTATCGGGTTGACGAGGACGATTCTGATGTTCAGCTTTCCTGTTCCAGTCGTGATACTCGTGTCGGTCAATATTGATCCTTGACCCTTTGTCTGCGGGTCGAAAGCTAAAATGAGTGCGCTGTTGTCCACACTTCTCATCTTGTACGAGTCCAGCACTAAGCTGTCGAATCCCAAGTACATATCGCCTCCACTTAGATATACATCGTTCGGATATCTCCACACAGAGTTGTTGCAGTAGACCAGACTGTAGCCAGGGGCAGGTCTTCCTGAGCAGGCCTTGGGATTACCCGCTCTCATTCCCAACGGGTTTGAATTGGGACCGAAAACGGTGACACCAGAGATTTCGACGTTCTACAACCAGTCAGTTCAGAAATAGATCATTAGCGGG
>MZNV01001849.1:0-35314 GCA_002081555.1 Protostelium mycophagum | reverse complement strand
CTCTTCCGTCGTCACGTCAGACTCCAACGTTCGGGTGAAATTACCCGCAGGACGCTACAATCTGTGCAATGGTTTATTTGACGCTGAATATGATGAGGAATTTACCATCCAAGCTTTTACATTGGTGGTAGAAGACCAGAATCAGGGATCCTCTTCCTCAACAACCTCGCCCAATGAATCTTCTGTACCCTCCACCTCATCCACCTCATCCACCATATCGTCTACCTCTTCATCCACCAAACCATCTACCACCTCAGCCACTTCAACTACCACCTCATTCACCAAACTATCTACCACCTCATCCACCAAACCATCTACCACCTCATTCACCAAACTATCTACCACCTCATCCACCATACTATCTACCTCTTCATCCACTAAATCATCTACCACCTCATCCACCATACTATCTACCACTTCATCCACTACATCTACCACCTCAGCCACCAAACCATCTACCACCTCATCCACCAAACCATCTACCTCTTCATCCACCAAACCATCTACCACCACATCTACCTCGTCCGCTACTTCCTCCACCACGTCTGATGTACCCACCACATCTTCCACCTCAACCACCACTGCATCTACTACCTCAGCCACCACTTCTGCAACTACCATACCATCCACCTCATCTACGACTTCATCCATCACATCTGGTGTACCTACCACTACCTCATCAACCACTTCCTCTTCCATAACATTCGCCACTTTATCCACTTCACTTACCACATCTACCACCTCATTTAGCACCTCGTCCGTTATATCCACTGCATCTGAAGTACCATCCACTTCATCCACCGTATCTACAACTTCACCTACTACATCTGAGGAATCTGCCACCTCAACTCCCCCATCCACTTCCACTGCCACATCATCCATGTCACCCACTGTATCTGCCTCATCCACTGCATCCACCGTATCTACTACTTCACCTATCACATCTGAGGAATCTGCCACTTCAACTCCCTCATCCACTTCGTCTGCCACACCATCCACCTCACCCACTTTATCTGCCTCATCCACCGCATCCACTACTTCACCTACCACATCTGAGGAATCTACCACTTCAACTCCCTCATCCACTACTTCACCATCCACGTCATCCACTTTATCTGCCTCATCCACCGCATCTGCCACCTCAACCACCACTTCCAGTACCACATCTGCTTCATCAATTTCCTCCGACTTTCCCACAACCTCATCTCAAGCTGTGACGACAACAGGTGCCTCGACTGGAACTTCTGCTGGAACGAATAACACAAAGACCGCTGTAAGAAGACATATCATTCCTATAAGATTATCCATCTCACTAAATAAGGTGTTCGAGATGGCGTTTTCAGCAAATGTAGAGGACTTCAACAGAGAGGGCTTCCGGTAAGAATGCGTGAGTGTTTATTTCATTTTAATCTCCGTAGACTTGTCATTTCCAAGATCGCAAAGGTGGATGATTCTTCCGTCATCATCACAAGTGAGTATTTCGCAACCCTGCTGCTTGTAAAAGTGAACTGATGCGAGCAGTGGTTCGCAGTGTACATAAGAGGAATGGAATGATAGTGCAATTCTATGTCGACACCGACGAAAAGCAAGCGCAGGCCGCAACATTGTTGATCACCACCGCAGCAAAGGAAGCGGTCAGCAATCCCTCACAAAATGCCTTCACAAAAGCTGCAGAAGAGCTCGGTCAGAAACCTCTTGTTCCTTCGGTCTTCTCCGTCGTGAACACCTCACCAAAGACATCCACCACTGCCTTTACAACCAGACCAGAAACAAACAACCAATTGACGAGCAAGGCTAAACGTTTGGGTGTTTGTGTGGGAGTGGCCATGTTGGCCGTCTTAATAATCTAATAAAACGGACGCAAAGTCAAGGCATTTTTCAGAATTATTCACAATCTATTCAGCACGTCTCTGCGCACGAATACCTCACCTCTAAAATGTGGGCCCAACACCAAATAACCACACCAGCCACTGAAGAAGCATCTTGGCTGGAGAAGCCGAAGAAACGCACATTTGAGTCCATAATGAGATGATGTGTGGCAGAAGGCTTGCAATTTTATCGATATCTTAGAGCCTTTTTTAACACTGATAATAATCTAAAACAAACTCAAAGTGAAGGCTTTTTGTGTTGATGAGTGCTGTGCCTTGCAATTAGATCGATAATTACAATTAATTATAATTTTATATTTGAGGCTATCATCGTGAGACACACGATGACAAAATTCGATATCAGCGTTAATTCCGGCGATTCACTTCGGCCAGTAGCCTTCCGTATTTAGCCGCACCTTCCACATCACCCATATTCACGCATCTCTCGAATTTCCCTCTGATCTTGTAGACATCCAATTCTACAATGGGTCAAAACTTACACTAAGATTATACACAAAAAAAAGCCAGAAGTATATCTTTGCGCAAGACAAAAACAAACGAAAAAAAATTTTTTTCAGCATAAAAATAACAAATCACAAAAAGAAAATTTTTCAGACCTGGTCTTGTTATGGGGAAAATCGGAACGTGAGGAAGTTGAGAATCTACAACTTCTGGAATATTTGGTCCTGATTGTACAATTAAAACCTCCGGCAGTGATACTTCTGTTGTTCCAGAAGGCATCACCCTGAGGTCGCTATTTATAGACCTATTCAGAACATGACCAGAAGACATCTGTGGGGGAGACCTCGTTGGTGAAGAAGGGGAGGCGGGGGGGCTGTCCCCATTCTGAGATATCTCAGTACTGTCGTAAAGATATCTCGTGGTTTTGTCGTGTATCTTCACTTTACGGCTCCGCCGCTCATCATTATTTATGACTGGGTACAGTATGTGCAATACGCTATGGAAGATGTTAACATACCTTGGATTTTCCGTTGGGTGCTGTGGCTTTTTTACTCGGCCTGACATTCTCTCTTATTTCTTGTGGGAGTTGACTGCAACTCGACACTAATTTAAATGACGATGAATAAAATTCACGATTTCCCAACTATAGATTTCAGCCAAATGACCTCGAAAAGAAGATCCTCACCTTGAATCGGATGCAGAAATCTGTGCTGAGTTGTCTCGAATTTCTAAAGTTGATCTCTGTCTTGATGGGGCCCATTTTGTTTAACTTCAGGCCGTTGAAATATATCGTCGTCTGTCCAGCTCGTAATACTCTCACATCACCAGACTGCAGTCCTCCTAATCATCATCAGATCCTCATCATTAATCGATCCATCATCGTCTAAACATCACGATGATTCTGTTACAAATATTTTTTATTTTGTGGCCAAAATGTAAAATAAAACGTAATCATAACAAAACTTTATGATATCATGAGGTGAAATATAGTGTGGAGATGGATGATATCTTACCTGCTATAATTCTCTTTTGTTGGGATTCGCATAAATGTACATAAACAGTGTAATTATCTTCGAGTGGTGCGTCCGCCGTTAATGCTGGGGGCGGGTGGATATTGTAATTTGAAATTTGAAATCGAGCGGGCTGCGCCGTGAGGGACAATTGGATGTCGCTGTGATGCGTGAGTGGTGAGGTTTTATTCGAGATTGTGTTAATCATTCTGTATTGTGTTGCCAATCATCGTCATCGGAAAATGATCACAAGTGCTTTGCGCAGCAGAACTGCAGAATAAGTTTTGTGCCTGCAGTAGACGGAAGAAGTGAGGGGTTCGCTGGGGCTGAGATCATCGTATTCCGCAGATGGATTACTCACTTTGGTATCTCTCTATCTTTTCTGTTCTCCATGAGTTTGGCGTAGTCCTTCTCACAGTATAATTTATCATCGATCGCGATATACGCCTCGAGCGGATCGCCACAAGCGGCACATAAGAAGCATGAAGAGTGGTAAGTGCATCCATTATAGCTCATGAGCTTGTCTGGAGGAATGCCGTTACCACATTTATCACATTTGGGAAGGTCTGGTTTATCCCATAGTGGCCTCTTGAGAGGAAGCACGGAGGGTGGGAAACTTTGTGAGGGTGGACGGCTTCCTGTTCATGTTAGATAGTTGTCATCATTAAAATGTGTCACCGTTGTATCTTGGAGATCTAGCAGAAAATCAGTGATGTTGCAATGATACATGATCAGAACTCACCTTGTGTCCTCTGAAAGACTCCGCAGGGAGGCAGCGACATCATCGAGATTTTCTTCGATCATTCTAGTGGGTGGTTGTCTTAAGGTTGATACTGTAATCGATCTCGGCCTCATTCTCCCTCTTGTCTCAGTTTCTACGGGAGGTGCTTGTGCAGTGACCGTTATGGCTGGTCGGGATGGAATGATGACATTATTGACTCGAAAATCTGGTGGTTGTCCGAGGTAGGGAGGTGCCAAAGACTTATTTGAACGTGCATCTTGATTTCTATGTGTGTCGGAATGATTGTATGTGGAAATACTTCATAAAATACAAAGCATTACATATTCGGGGAGAAGGGAGGCAGTTGTGATGACATATCCCAGGTTGGGCTCATCGCTGAATTGGCGATATCTAACATCGGTCCAAGAGACATCAATGGTCCTCTTCCCTTCTCCAAAGCGGCTGTATGTGAATGCCGCCTTGGCCTCTTGGCCGGTCCCTCCATGCAGCTTTATGCTGATGTTCTCCTTGTGAGGTGATGATGCCTTCTGTCAACGGAACAAAAGGTTCGGTTGTCAAGGCTTTCCAAGTTTAAACCTTCCGATTTCCGTGTCTGGTTTTTCGCACACCCGATGTCATCATCCACCTGAAGAACCACTCTTTATTATTTCAGCAGTTTGCCCAGAACAGACACTGAAGGCATTGCTTCTCTGCTCATCTTCAGAAGGTCCGCGAACAATTTCGGGTCTGGCTTGGCTTTAAGTCGTTCCATTTCGCAAAGAAAGTAGGTCACCTGTTTCGATAAGGTGATATCTGCACCTTTTCCCACCTTTTCTGTGTCTGAATTCTCGAAGAAATGCAAAAGAAGACGACCAAGCGATAAACCAGATGGGGTCACACCAGACTGCCGAAGTTAAGAACATGCCAACAGTGACCCGCAATATTTCTCATCCCGAAGAGATGATGATGACAAACAAAACGGGTAGGGTTATGTACACGTTGACGTTTGGTTGGTTGTAGATGCGTACAACATTGTCTGTGGCCATATTGTCTGATCGAATGACCTATATACATTTTGCGTGACCTTCACGCGCCCCCGAATGCGAAAAGTTGCTTAAAATTCAGGGAAAAACGAGTCCTCACCTGCCGCATCTGCTCATACCATTCTAGTAACATCTTGGAGTTGTTTTTCACGTGTGTATAATGATAGATGATGGCATCGTATGTGCTCTCCGTCAATTCGATGTTTCGGCGCCTCATCTCCTCGACCCAAAAGTTGATGTCTGTCTGGGAGTCTCCTTGTGTTATGATCCAGTTGTAGATCCAAGAAGAGATGGGCATTGAGTTTGCTTCCATCTTTGTGAGCCACTCTTGCACCTTTGAATGATTTCAGTATTTTTTTAATATTTTATTGGTACTTTCTTTCTGCGGAAACACAAAACACCATGAAAAATAATAATATAATATATTTTCTAGATAAACAAAAAGATAATTACCTTTGTGATGTTCGATGATTTGAGGTAGTAAGTCACCATGATATTGTATGCATCCACGTCTGCGTCCTTCACATCCTTGATCATCTTGTCGAACCATGATTCTATCTCTCCCGGTGAGGATGTGTGGGAGTAGAGGTTCAACATGTATTTATATATCGTCTACAACGATTTAGTCATGATATAGTTATATTTTGTACTTTTTGTGTCCTTGTGGGTATATTTTTGAATGTAAATTGTGTATTGACGATGGGTTGGTGGTGTTTTATTCTACAGGGAGCGGCAAAGCCGTAGTCATTACTGTGCTCGCGGCAAAATTGTTCTGCGGTCGAACAATTAAAAATAAAGAGACGATGCCGCCGCTGCAAGCAAGTGCATAGCCGCATTAAAACACGTCATCAATGTCATAATATATAAAAAATAATATATTGATAAATCTGACCTGGTCCCTCTCCACACGGGCTTGTACCATCTTGTTGAACCACCGATTGGCGTATTTCTTTTCTTTGATATCACAATAATAAGATATCATGTGCTCGAAGCATGGCCGGTCGAATTTTGTGCCGAGTTTCACGAATTTTTGTACAAGTTGATTGACCTGGTACATTTCAATTTTAATTCTAAAAAAAAGAATTTTTTATGTATTTCGTGAATATCCATATCACCACAAATCATGGTAGATGAGATAGATATCCCATAATTAATTTTACCTTTTGGACGTCATAACCACTCGAAGTGAAAGGCTTCATTGTAGATATGAAGATCCAGGAGTCAGGTGACATATTCAGTTCTATCATATTGTCCAAACACTGCATGACGACGTCCATGTCGGTCTCGGCAGAGTAGGTCATCAACAATCTCCTCATGATGGTTGCATCTATGGAAATGTTGTATCTCTTTATATCTCCCCATACTGTATCTACAAACTGATATGCTTCAATATTTTTTGTATTTTTGGTCTTGCAGAGGCCACAGTGGAATGTGTTTATTTATTGAGCTTTTATGGGATATTGTTGTCACAACAAATGAAAAGAATATCGTGGATCACCTCTTTTGTGTATTTGATTCTATGTTTGAATAAATTGGAGTAAAATCTGGTGTTTCCCCGGAGACCAACTTGATTCATCTGGTTGAGCCAATATAATGCCATATCTATCTCTCTACGATCTAAGTAATAGCTAGATATCATCAGATTTAATCGTTTACATCTGATGTATACATTTCATCGACAGCATATAATGGTAGATTGAAAAATACCTGATCATGATCTGGTATGTTTGCGTGTTGGGATAAACTTGGTCCTTCTGCATCTCTTTAAACCAGAATAATAATTCATCAGGTACTATGGATCCCAAGTAGTATCCCATGATCATATTATACAGCGATGCGCTTCTCTTCACTCCCTCTTTCTTCATCAAGTTTAAATAATATAATATTCTAAATATGTCAGTAGGTGATGTCAGTCATGGTTGCAATCTCGTGATGATGTATTTGTCGGTGCTTTAAATCTTTTCATATTACAAATACACAGAATATTGATTTTACTCACTTTTCCTTCTGTTTTGTAGAGGCAAAATGTTTCATCAATATGCTATACGTGATATCATTCGGCTTGATATTGATCATCTTATTGAACCACTGCATCAAGTGGTGCGTGTCTGATATATTCGCAAAATGGGTCAATACGGTGTTATAAGTGGATGCAGACATGGTGCCTTCGGCTTCCATTTTTTTGGTGAATTCGATCATCCCTTTTGTATTGCCAGAGAGAGAATGAGCCTTGGATGGTCAGACAATAGTGATGCTGAGATTACTTTAAGTCTTTCTTACAGGTTTGGACTGCGGCAGAGCCGTAGTGTTCAGAATCACTGGAATTATCTCCGTGATTTTTTGTTGTGATAATTCTTCTGACCATTATATTGTACATTATAATCCAATCTTATATCATATTTATTTTTCACATTTTATGGCGAAGCCGCAAGCATATAGAGGTATAAAAACATCTTTTAAAAATATTGTCGGGAATAAGTACCTTCAGCAGCAGATTATGTGAGAAGCCACCTATTGGCATGCCCGCTTGTTTCATTTTATCTGTCCATTTTATCGCCTGAAAAGGTCATCATTCATATCGAGATCATAACTCACATTCTCCACGTCCCCCTGGTTCGCGTACAGATTCAAAAAGATATTGTACAGTGAATTTGTGGGCTGAATGCGTTCCTCCAGCATTTTCTGCAGCCAAAAGAGCATCTTTTCTGTCTTATTTAAATCCTCATAGCCCTGTTTATATTATTGCCATGTTAAATACTCTAAATAGGTTTCACCTTGATTATGTTCTGGTATGTCACGACAGATGGCCGTATATACTGTGATTTCATGTTGTCCATCCACATGTTGATGGTGTGATCATCATCATTCTTCACCGCGTCTGATATCATCGGCGCATATGTACTCTCTTCAGGAACAACTCCTTCACTCATCATCTTGTTACTCCATTCAATCATCTCTGATCTCATCAGTAAATAAAATAAATTCGAATATAAATATTTTTGGTGGATTTTTTGGTTGTAAATCACACTCACTCTCTGAATCTTTCTTCTTTGCGTAGTGGTTTATGCACGCACTGAAGGCGGCTACGCCAAGCTTGATGTTGTTATTGTGCGCTTCTTCGACCCAATATAACATATTTTCGGTCTCACGTTCGTCGTCAGAGTAATAATGGATCAGTATATTGTAACTTTGCTGTGTTTTTGTCAACTTTATTTTGAGGATTTTTGATGTTTTTGTGTCGATTTAAATTTACATACTTGATCCATTTGCAGCCCCGGTATATTTTTCATCATGTTTACCCACTCCCTCCTCTTATTCTCCAGCTTATTGATGCAGTAATACTGCAGATATCAATATAATACTCCGAATCATTTTTGTGTATTTATCTTTCTTTATGATCTTTTTATATTATCAACAATTACAACGCGACAGAGCTGTATTTTTACAAGTTCGCAGAACTGTGCCTGAATATAATATCACAGCGGTAAATATGTCTACGAACCTTCAAGACGATATTGTAAGGCTGTATGAATGTCTTTGTTTCAAATTGAGACATCATCCGATTGAACCACATCATCATATGATCGTGCTCGTTTTCTACCGCAAAATAACGTATAAATGACGAGTAGTTTGTACGTGTCAGGTTTGCGACTGCGTGTTGTTAAATTCCATTTTATATCGGGTATTATATTTTTGTACAAATTTGTAGGAATCTTTGGTGTATATATCGTGCTCAACATTATATTTTGAAGGTGCTGCAGGCCAAATCTTGTCCACTGTTAAAAGCCAAAAAATGGAAAAATAATACCACTCAATAAATATTAATGTACCGTTTTCTTCGAGCCAGTGTATGACTGTGCTGACGTCTGTGATGGTCAAGAGATGACCTACCACCATAGTTCTACAACTAGAACTGTCCCTCCCGTCCTCTTTAGCCATATTATGCCATTTGATTATGTTCTCCGTGTCCTTTTTCTTGACATAAAAATGGATGACGTGGTTGTAATCACTATGAAAATGTTACTATTAGATCGATCTACGTGAGGTTTGTGAAAGCGAGTTTCACGGTACAGAACCGTCAAAACAAAACCAAAACATACCTCTGTGGCGCGGGCGACTTTGATTTTCTTTTCAATTCTATATATGCCGCCTTTTGGTTCAAAATATCCAAATTGTATTCTTCTACCATCCTCTTAATCATCGATTCTTGTTCTGGCATCCCTATCGTTGAGTCCAACAAAGAGAAGATCATGTTGGGGGTATTATTCTCCTGTAATTATCACTTGAGAGATCAGATTTGGATCGACATCGATCACATGTCTTGGCCGGCCGAGGAGAACAAATGGAATGAGGACATTTCGAAAACAAATGACAGTGATCTACCTTCGGCTTCTCTTTGATCGGTTTCTTTCTGAAGAGTCTAGATGACAGACTGTTATATTCGCGAACCTGTGATGTAACATCAATAAATGTATAATAAATGTAAAATGTACAATGTCTCCTGACCTGTTGCCAAGTAGAAGACAGATGCGATCGAATAATCAAACTTGATACATCAGGGCGATTGATCATCTGCAATCAATTAGCCTTCCACCAGAGGTTTCACATCACATGCCTTCACATGAGTGCTCGCATTGATGATGTTTTGTTTGAGGTTATTGTAAATTCCAGGAGAAGGATCAACATTGGTGGCATGATACAGACGATTCAAACTTCTGGCTCGACCTATCACCTGCATAATAATAAGAGTGGTTGTTGTCTTTAATATTTACTACTTCTTTTGGTATCCTAGAGATCATTTAGAACATCCTCTCTGGTCGAGTGATGGAATTGGGCTGAAGAATGATCTGATCTCAGAATCGGATCTGATGAATTTTTAAAAGTATAAAAACCCAACATGCGCAAAGGAGAGCTCCAAAACTTGACGATCAGCGGCGACACGAAAGCAGAATGCTCAATTGAGGATCTATTTGAAGAGTCAAAAGAGACTGTGCCGTTACTGGAGGATCTGCTGACTCATTGTGAGACAATATGTTACCCAGAACACTGTGGAATCGCTGCCTATGACGCTTCTTCAGCACAGATCAGATCCTTCTGCGAGAGATTTAGGGAAGAGAATCTAACGGTATGTTCGTTCATCTCTTCCGAGAGAGGAGTTGACTTGTTCAGCTACTTCTGGAAGAGATCAATCAAAATAGAGATATCAGACAACTTGATTGGGATCTTGAGGAGTACTTACACGATAAATGGGAGAACATACAGAGATTGTTTGATCTCTTCGAGAAAGAGGTATGGTAATATTAGCGTTGTACATTGAAGTTTTTCTCGAACTTCACAGCACTCTCCAAAATTCATTATTTAATAGATAAAAAGCTTTATAGAAGAAAAAGAGGAATAATTTGTGATGTAAATTGAGAAATGAAGAAATAATCAGTCATCCGCAGAACAATGAAAGAACCTTCAATGTGTCAACATTATCTCTTGTACATTTGATGTACAAGTGCGGCATCACCTACTCCATAATCAGAGAACCCGCTCGCGTCATCAAGTAATCAACAGTTCTTTTAATGACTGAACTCCCTTGAATGTCTTTCACTTCTCGTATATTTTGGCAAATAAAAGTCCAAATTAAATTTGATTTTATGTATTTTCGGGGAGTCACGAAGAAGCTCTTTCTTTGGCGAGGCCGAATCCACAAGAATCACTCTACAGGGAGAAAGACTTCAGGAAGCTCTTTGCCTTCAAGAATGGGTGGTTCTTCACTTCCTTCAATGTGATTCTTTTGGCCGGATCGCTCTCCATCATTCTGGAAAGGCAGTCGACTGCCTCTGGTGAGACTCTTGTCACTTGAGAGGGAAAGTGAGGGCGGGGGTGGATGCCTGTTCTCTCAATTTCGGCTTGTTCTTCGGCGTCGAAGGAGAAGGGGAAAACTCCGTATAGAAGGGCGAAGATGGTAACGCCGAGGGCCCAAACGTCTGCTCCTGTTGCGGAGAAGTTGATCTTGCTTAAGAGGAGCTCGGGGGCTGCATACTCTCTGGAGCCGGCAAAGTCTGAGCAAGTGTCTTCATTCTTGAAGTGGTGGCAGAGCCCGAAGTCGATAAGAGAGACTGTTGGCTTGTTGGCACCAGAGATCATGATGTTTTCGAGTTTCAAATCTGTCAACATTTAGAAATGGCCCAATTTTCCCGAACCTCGAATGGGTTACCTTTGTGTGCGACCCCACGGCTGTGTGCGTCTGCGAGAATTCTGACAAGCTGCTGTGCGATGCTCTTAGCTGTTCTTTCTGGGAGACCCTTAAAGCCATTGCCAGATAATTTTTGAAAGAGGTCGGTGCCTTCTACGAAATCAGAAACAAGCCAGTAGCTGGAAGCAGTCTCGAAGTGATGGTGAAATTGGGGGATTCCTTTGATCCCGTTAAGAACGTGTCCAGCGAGGACTTCTGCGGCAATTCTGGATTTATCGACTGCCTTGTTGATCTTCTTTAAGATGACCTTTCTGCCTGAGGGCATTTGTTTGCCCAAAAAGACGTCTCCGTAAGCCCCCTTGTTGAGGTTCTGCAATTCCACATAAGAGAATCCAGGACCATTGATCACGTTGGTTGGCTGTGCTTGCATCTTTGCTCTGTTCCACTACAGAAATTATGCAGAGAGAACGTAGCATCCCGTGGGTCGCCACAGATACGGAGTTCGAACGAAACGGTCCCTTAGGAATCCCTTATGGCCTAAATCTCCAAGGTGATTGTCTATTCTCACCATAAACCCACAAAAATTGTCACGAAACCTAAATGTGTTTTGGCGGGTGCGAAATTCGCAGCGCAATTGGAGGTTTTACTTCAAACCGTGGAAGCTTCGCGACAATTTATTCATTGTGTTTTGCCTCTCCTCCTAATATTCAGGTGAATTATTGGAAGCTGTATTTATTTAGAGTTGGGCAGCAGAACAGAATCTTCGGTGAAAGTGGATCCTTACATCCAATCGACCAGTTGTAGAGGACTCAACTTGTCCGTTCAATCCCTTGTGTTGGTATTCCAACCACATCACTGGTTCACTTGTCTGTTGACCGAGGTGAGCAGATGGAACAAGACCACGATTTCAACGAGCTTTTTAATGTGAATTATTTGTTGCTGCGTGGGCCCTCGTTCCTTGAATCGGATCAGATTTAGCATGTTTGTTGGAGATCGCGGGAACATTAAAATGTTACATTAATGTTACCTTCTACAACTCCAGTTGTTTCAGATCACGACATTTCTCATCGAAATGAACAAAAACAAGTTAGAGGAGCTGTTGGAGAGAGCTCAGAACGGGGATACGGCAGCACTTTTAGAATTACAAAAAATTCTGGACAATGATAATGTCCAACAGCGACAGTCAGAGGTTACTCCTGCTCGTGAATATAATTCCAATTGTGGTTATTGCAAGAAATCAAACTCAAGTTGTTCTTATGGTATGTCCTGTACTATTCCAGCTGCATAACATCGATAGGAATGACGGCACACGCTTTGACGGTTTCTGATTACCAAGAGCTGATTGACAGAGGTTGGAGAAGGTTGATCATCAATAAATCAACACCACTCACACTCTCAGATCAGGCGGTTGGTTATACTACCCAAACAGAGCCAAGTCCTGCTGTCCTCCTTATACAATCAGGTCATTATTCGTGTTTCAACATGAACCAACACTGCCAGGCTCGATGTGAAGAAGTTCGAGATGTCTAAAGCACAAGGCAAAACAATGAGAAGGATGAAAAGATATCTCGATACAGGAGAGATTCCAAAACACAGTACGGAATCAGAAGAGGTCGGTTGTCCACGTCATTTATTTTATGTCCATTGATCATGATGAATTTTGACCAGTCTTTTCATATAAATTGGAATAAATATAGATAGATGCAAGTCGAAGAAAAAGAGAAGAAGGAGGACAGTGACGAACAACGCCATTTGAAATCTCGAGTTATAGAAGCACTCGACAAAATTTCACAAAGAAACGAGAATATTTCAAATTTCTTGGTGGGGTAAGAATTTCAGCTCACAATCGGTTTGAAAAATGAAAAATAGAATAATATAAATAGACTCGAAAAGGACTGGAAAGAACTCGTTCGAGTGACACCTTCCCGAATCAAATCATTGGGTCCTTGGTCGTGTGATATCGCAGTCATCTTGGAAGGTTGTCATTTTTAATATTTTTCTTGGAATAAGAATAACGAGATAGGTCTTGGGAGAAAAAAAGAAAAAGAGGGAAAGGGTTTACCTCTACGAGCCGCACAATTAGCCGATATGATATCACAGGAGATGTCATCTTCAGACTTTAAGACAAGTAGCAACAAGGGTTTCGTCAATCTTCCAGGGTCAGATGTTACACCACAGGTATGCAGATGTACATTGATGCTATTTTTGCAAGTACGACAAGTGTAATAAATTCCTTCAGAAGAAAATTGAACCGAAAAAAGAAGAGAGAACAAAAGAAGAGAAGACACCAAAGCACACGTTGACCGTCACGACGAGGCCTTCAGAATTTACACAAGAAGAATTCGAAGTCTACAAAAAGTATCAAATGGTCATACATAACGACGAAGAATCCAAGTTAACGGCTGATCAATATTCGAGTAAGTCTATTTATTTTTCAATATAATTCACATTTTTGAAAATTAAAAATTCTCAGATTTTCTGGTGGAGTCCCCTCTCATTGTGAGTTTTCCTCGAATTTTCATTTATTTATTGACTCGTTGTAGACAGACGGAATGTTCGGATCATTTCATCAACATTATCGTTTGGATGGAAAGTTGGTGGCAGTCGGAGTTGTAGACATACTTCCAAAATGCCTCTCCTCCGTTTATTTCTTTTACGATCCAGAGTACTCAAATTTGGAATGGGGTATTGTGTCAGGTAAACATTTATAATTTCAAACTTAAAAACACCTTTACCTGACAACTGTCTAAACTACACATCTTGGTGTAGAAAAAAATGAAGAAACGAATTTCTGACGAATCAAGCACTGCGAGAAATCGAGCATGTGAAGACATTGGACACTCCAGGACTGGATTATTACTACCTTGGATTTTATATACATACATGCAGGAAGATGAGATACAAGGTATGGTATACATTCTTCAAAATATCGTGATGTAATTCTAATATTGCTTGTGAAGAGCCAGTCTGGTGTTAAAGAACAACATTGGAAGAATATATACAACATCTCCGCAGTTGTAACTTTACTTGCACATATACGCGTTTTTTGGTATTTGGAGGCCAAAAATGAATTTTTTGTGTATTTGGTGGTTAATTACGATTCCAAAGATAAATATCGCTTAGCGCTTAACAGGGACAATATAAACCTTCTGATGTATTATGCCCCGTAAATTTGACGTGGCACCCTCTGTCTGAGGCCGAACCCATAATAGAGAGCACAGTGAGATTTTTCTTCACTATTTTCGAATTGGATATTGAAATTTTCTAGCCGGGATCTAAAATTTCAAAAGAAGAGGCGAAAAAGTTTCCCACATCCGAAGTAGATAAAATCAAGAAGGCAGTTCCTATCTTACTGAAAGGAAGGCTGATCAACTACAATGTGAGTGATTAAAGACAATGATGTTTGTTGATGGAAGCAGAGCTTGACAAAACCCGGACAGAAGATATTGGATAATATGCTGCCAGACTATATCACACGTGTTGGTCCTCATCTTGCTAGAACGATGCATGTGTCCTTGTAATGATATTTTTAGACATGAAAACAAGATTTATTCGAAAGTTACAAGAATAATAACTGCTTTAATAAAGCATAAAAAAGAATCAAAGGAGAGCCAGATTCTCTGGCGATTTATTTATCTGACACCTCTCATCTTTTCACAGTCATCTCTTAGAGAGTGGGCTCATGTCGGCAGCCCTTTCAAAACATCCTGCAGAACGTGGCTGCAAGCTTTTCCAAATCTCTTCTCAAAAAGATCCGTCTTGTGTTTGTTGAATTCTACCTCTACTGCTGGGAATAGCACAGAGAAGATGACGTCATTGATCACTTGTTCATCTGATACATCAGCCGCCGCGATCTTCTCTTCCTCTTCTTTGGCGTGTTGTAGTTGTTGAAGATGTTCTTTGTGTCGGATCGCTTGGGTGGCCTGTTGGATTGCGGACTCTATGTACGTGTGTGCCGTCTTCTGATGCACAGCCAAGACCTGTTATAATTATATCTTGACACAATCATAGATACCGCAAAACATACCTGAGCGTAGACTTCGTCTTCCATCTCGCGTTGGTGCTGTTCTGCCTTTCTCTTCCTTGTTTCTTCTGCTTCTTTGGCTCTTCTTGTCTGCTCGGCAAGTTCCACCATTCTTTCTATCTTTTGCATCTCTCGTGTTCTGATCAGCTCCTTTGAGAGGAAATCCAGACTCTGTCCCACCATGCCCGCAATGATATTGTCATAGATCGAATTAACAACCTTGGGTATTTAGAGGCTCCATAGAAATTCATGGATAATTATTACCTTCGCCTTGTATTCATCGTCGCTTGGTAGGGGATCTTGTAGACCTGAGGAACTGTACATCATATTCGGCCTTGTCATCTTATCTCGTGATCTCTTCTCTTCCACATCAGTGAAATTTTCGTCGGATTTCAGCTCATCTATGAGTTCTCTTCTCCTTGCCCTTCCCTCAAACATCATATTCTGAATGGCTCTACCCCTTACGATGCTCTGCAACAGGATGAGCGCAGACAGCTTGCTTTCATCCTCGCGCCTGTAGAGAGTAAGAGTTCTGCACTCTTGGCAAAAAATGATAAATTTTGCCCTAAAATAGATTGGAAATGTACTTACGGCGGCTCGATAGTGGGAGTGGGTGGCCTCGGTGGGGGCTTCTCAATGCGTTGTGCAACTGAAGGTAATCCAGTGTCTTTGGGGGTCTTATCCACCCCTTTTATGGTATCGTTCAATTTTACGAGATGCTCGGTCATAATTGCATCCTTTCGTTGCACTGCTGTCAACGTGGTTCGCTTTGATGACGGTGACATGGACCCCGATCTAGCCGCCTGATCGATGATTTTGTTCTCTAATGCCTCAATCCCATCGATTGTCTTCAGGCTCGGAGGTCTGATATCAATGATGATTGTTGCTTCGTGCTTCCTTCCTTGTCGTGTTTGGGGTGCGTACATCTGATTATTTTTTAATAAAATTATGGTGGTCATCTCACCTCAGAATTGTAGTTTGCAAAATCTTGGATGATATTCTTCTTCTTTCTTTTTCCTTCTACATTCTCTCTATCTTTGGCGTTCATACGCATGGCTTTGTTGAATGAGAATGTATAATTAAAAATAAATTATCACCATGTGCTCTGTCCGCATTAATCGACGCGATCTTTTCGTCCCTTTGTTTGGCTGACCGATTCACGATGCTTTCTGCTATAGAATGAGAATGTGTCTCTCTCAAAATTTCTTCTGTAGCAATGTCCATCTTGAAAGTGTCTAATGTTCCAGCTTGACGTCTAACATGCGTCAGAAAAATTATATTAATTTCAAATCACTTTTTCAGCTCCTGTTCTTTCCAACTAAATTCCAATTTCTCTTGCTCCTCCATCATCTGTTGTCTGATCTCCATCGATGCTTGATCGACCAATGGAGGCAAAGAAGCCTCAAATCTCCTGCGCTGTCTCGCTCTTTCGATTTGTGTGAATTGTTCCCTTGTTAAGGTGTTTCCTTTTCCTGCACAATCACTCAGACCGTGCGAAGTATATCCTCATCACGCAACATCTCCAGCGATGTCACCTACCTAAGCTGATTCCTAACTCCCCCAGAGTAATTAATTCTGGCTTCGCAGAGGATCCCTCTCTGATTACATATTTCGGTGCCCAGGGTAGTGTCTGAGCTTCACTTTCTCTATACATTGTCTGTATTTCTACATCTACCATGCCTTCTTTCGGTCCGACATACTGGAGATGTCATACATTGCAAACTGGTGATCTCATCACCTCTTCTCCAAATCTCACACTTCCTCTGATAGGAGCCAAAGGATTCTTTTGAAACAATGGCGGCGAACTGTTCAATCCTCCATTTGAGCTTGGTGCTGAGTGACTCAACCTTAAAATGTCGGCTGTGTTTCGCTCAAAGGACTCTGATGAATTCGTTCGTTGATTCATCCATTGCAATTGGTGGACTGGAGCATTCCTAGTCACCGCCTGCGAACGGCTCATGATGTTGCTTGTGATGTGTTGTAAATTTCTTCCGTTGATGTTCTTTTTTTGGAGCATGAGTAACAAACATGCAAACAATAATTCAAATTTTGTAAAACGACAAGAAGAGGTGCTGAGTCTTTGTCGCAACTCAAGATGAACGACAGTCTGAAAGAAACGCATCCAATATTGTTGATAAAAGTGAATTTCCCTAAGAAGAGTTGTAAATCTGCTTTTCTGCCAGAAACGAGGGTTGTTGTTTGGTTGCAATGACTCAAACCACCGCAGAGGAGGTCATCGTAATCCACTACCACGAGTTGCTGGATTCTAATTGTAATCTATCGGAGAGAATTGAGAAGGCATATGGACCTGGAGGTATTGGAATTCTTGCAGTCAGAGGTGTCCCCGAATTTCCTGCCAAGAGAAAGAACCTCTTGCCATTGTCAAGAAAGTGAGTGTTACTGCCGTATATGTATGAATACACTAATTTTTTAGATTCGCCGCACTGCCAGATGAGGTGAAAGAAAAGATGGTTCACGCGCCCAGCACTTTCAGCTTCGGATGGAGCCACGGCAAGGAGAAATTGGAAGGGAAACCTGATTACTCCAAGGTAACTTCATAGTCTCTGCCTCTATCATGATCATCAAGATCTATGGATCCGGTATAATCTTCTCATCATAATGATACATTACAGGGCTCATACTACAACAACCCTGTTTATGATGTTCCTTTTGAAGACGAGGAAATAATAAAAAAGTATCCCTCCTTTGCCCACCCCAATATATGGCCTAAGCAGGAACTTCCAGAGTTAGAATATGCCTTCAAAGACCTTGGAACATTGATTGTTAAGGTATCAAATTTTTTAGGTTTATTTCGAAGGGAAAGATTCTTTATTGCATCAGAACGATCCGTATTGCTGTTATTCGCTGGGATTAACGCTATGTTACACATGTGGCAGAGCCGCAACGAAAGTGTTCTTTAAAAATATTTCTTTTTGGGTTTTTAATGTTTCGAAGGTGGGTGTGTTGCTCTCAAAGCATTGTGACGCCTATATCTCCAAGAAAAATCCCAACTACATCCCCAACCGCATCTCAAAAATTCTGGAAGAGTCTAGAACTGCAAAAGCTCGCCTGCTCCATTATTTTCCCCTCTCGAAGGTGAGTTTTGGCGGGATATTTAATTTTAAAAAATGGCGGGAGGACAATAGAAGTAATATTTGCAGGAAGCAGCGGCGAAGATGGAGAACGCACATGTCTCAGAGGAAGAATTCATGTCTAGTTGGTGTGGTTGGCATAACGACCACGGTTCACTCACTGGTTCGTTGTAGTTCGTCTGCACCTTATTTCTAGACAATTACGAAATTCTGAGAAATTCAAAGTAGATATGAGTGTTCTGAATCATGTAGGACTCACTTCTGCGCTCTATCTTGATGCTGATGGAAATGAGGTCCAGATTTTTCAACTTTTTATTCAGTGCTGAGGAAGACAGGTACCTAACCCTGACCCCAAATCCGGATTATATGCTCGTTCTCGCTCCGGAAAATTGGTGAAAGCGGTCGTACAATCGGAAGATCTCATCTTTCAAATTGGAGAAACAGCTCAGATCCACTCAGGTGGACTCTTGCAAGTGAGTTCAATACCGGAGTTCCTGGAAATTGATATGAAACCAAGGCAACGCCTCACTGCGTGAGGGGAGCGACAGGACAGAATTCTGTGGGAATATCCCGTGAGACCTTTGCTGTATTCATGGAACCTGGTTGGGACGAGAAGATGGACCCTCCTGCTCAGACTGGTGATGAGGCCCTCACCAGCGGTAGTAGCTCTCAATACCTTCCTAAAGGTGTCCCCACATTATCGTCAAGGTAAGCGAACACATGATGGACATCCATGACAATATAAGATGGGAGAGTGGCATATCATTCCAAGAATTCACTAACCGAACTCTGGGCGCATACTATTGAACTTGATAAATTGTTTTGAACCACCTCCAAGATCCGTCAGCTCGCGTGGTATAGTGGTAGCACTTCAGATTGTGGCTCTGACGACGGCGGTTCGATTCCGCCCGCGGGCATTGACCTTTTTGTTTGACGATTGTGGTCTGAGAGCGGGTGTCTAAACCTTAAAACCCCGTGTGCTGTCTTTATTGTTTTTTAGAATGTCGCGCAAAGCCATTTCTCGAAGAGGCACAATCAGTTGGACCGGGCAGAACGGCTGCCGTCGACATTTGCGATTTGTGCGGGAGTCAGTCGCGAACCGGGGTTTTAAGGGTTAAATGACAGCGTTTGCGGCCGATGGAAAACTCGTTCAAACGAGGTTATCATTCCAGTGTTTGTGAAATTGAGAAAATGGCCTAAAAGAAATAAATGTGTACAAGACCCTCAATGCGCTCGAATGACACCCGATCCAACTTCTGAAGTTTTCATCATTAATAAATCAAAGAGAATAGTCAATTTGCTTTGCCTGCAAATTTTTTCACGTTTCCACCTGAGCCTATTTTGTGCAATTTGATATTTTTCTAGTGGGGAGGATTTTTGAATCGGAGTGATTTGAATATTCTTTTTAGAAATGAACATCTCTTCGTTTTTTTAATTTCTTAAGATTATATGAGTTTAGCAGCATCCACCCTCTTGCTTCTTGGGTTCATCCTTCCCAATATCAATTCCGGAAGGCAAAAAGACTTCCTCGTCTTCTGGCTCTTGCTTCTGAATATTTTTTAATACGTATTCAACGACGGAGAGTAATTTACCAAAGCGTTTCTGGCGATTGTTTGGAAAGCCTGCTCTACGTTGATGGCCTCCTTGGCGGAAGTCTCGAAGAGAGGGATGGCACCCTTAGACTGGCACCAGGCAGAAGCCCTCTTCTGAGACACCTGCGGGAATCGATATGTGTGAAGATTGAGGAAATAAAATGATTAGCAGATGAATACTGACCACTCTTTGGTTCTCAAGATCGATCTTGTTACCAAGAACAACAAAGGGGAAATTTTCAGCGTCTTTGGGGCCAGCTTGGATGAGGAATTCATCTCTCCAGCTGTCGAGATTCTCGAATGTCTTTGCAACGTTGACATCAAAACAGAGCACACAGCAGTCAGCTCCTCTGTAGAAGGCGACACCGAGAGACTGGAATCTCTCTGACCAGCTTCAATGACAAGTATGAAGGTCTTCTTACCTTGACCGGCAGTATCCCAAATCTGCATAGTCACCAAACGGTCGTCAACCATCACCTCCTTTGTCAAAAAATCGGCTCCGATGGTGGCTTTATATTGGTTGCTGAATTTCTTATTGACATACGTGAAACAGTAAAGGATCATAAAAAACAAGAAGTAAAAACATAAAAAGGATATTGGTTCATGAGAGAGGTCTTGCCGACACTGAAAAAAATCAGTTACATGTATGTAAATTAAGCGATCATGACATACCCACTGTCTCCGAGAATTATCACTTTCAAAAGAACCTTTTTGCGAGAAGACATGCTTTATAACGTGTTCGTCTGTCCACCAAAAGAGATCCGGAAAAAATCGAGGAGAAAACGGCGTCTCCGTTTCGTGTTTATGAGTGCGACTCCCTCCCTGCCGAAAATTATTTCCCTCCCCCCCCACCGGATTCGATTTTCGTTTTGGGCTTTGTCTCCATCATATGAAAAGAGGGCATTACAGTGCATTTATCTACACCACACACTGAATGCTTGCCTTCTGAGATCAGTTTGTAAATTCTCTGCAAAACATTTGTAAGCTTTTGTGTGCCAAGTGTTCTCCTTTTTGTGAACTCTGGAACGCTAAAATAAATGCTAAAATGACAGCTGCAATAGAAAACCGGTGTGTTCAAACTTCCTCTAATTTTGTCTCTAACAAAAGCCCTGTGTCTAGAGGACTTTGCTGCTTTGTTTAAAATGGAAGACAGACAGTCATTGTTCCTCATGATTCATTTGCTGCTCACCTTACAGTTGCCTTGAGGGAAACGAATCATCACTTCACAAAATTTATTGCAAGCAGCACACTAGAGTGCTCGTTCTCAATATAGACAAAGGACGATAACAACGTCGTCTGATGTGAGAATGGCACCAGATTGACCTTCATCAGACGGAGGAGTAGAGTCCTCCAGACTCAATGCACCTGTTCAGGGCAAAATTAGAGGAAGTTCAACATGCGAGTTTTCCATCGCAGCTGTCATTTTAGCATTTATTTTGGCGTTCCAGAGTTCACGAAATCCAGAATTTTAGTGAAACACTAAAATTTTCGGGGATCTAGTTTTATTCACCGCAGCACGTAAAACGAGTTCGCTCTTCTCGGGTCGCTTGGAATCGGCTCCTCCAGAACTTTCCAAGAGATATGGGGTTTCCTGTCCCCCCCTTTATGACGTGTCCAGCCGTCAGCAACCCGTATGGCCATGGAGGATCTCATTTGACGGGTGTCAAAAGGTGGTGTTTTTTGTTCCTGGAATTGTGAGATCATCACCCAAGTATCGATCTACAACGAGGATATTAAATGCGTTGTACAGAATAAAAACTATCACGTTAAAAATCACGGTTACAACCGCGAAGAAGATCTCTTCCATTCAAGATTTTTTCGGAAGAAAGTTTTGTCCGTCCAGTGGAAAATTCAAAAAAAAATTCGAAATAATTTCAAAAAAATTCGAAAAAATTTCCAAAAATTTAAAAAAATTACCATAGCTTTTTTTGTCACCCCTTTATGACGTGTCCAGCCGTCAGCAACCCGTATGGCCATGGAGGATCTCATTTGACGGGTGTCAAAAGGTGGTGTTTTTTGTTCCTGGAATTGTGAGAAATTCACCGCGAAGAAGATCTCTTCCATTCAAGATTTTTTCGGAAGAAAGTTTTGTCCGTCCAGTGGAAAATTCAAAAAAAATTCGAAATAATTTCAAAAAAATTCGAAAAAATTTCCAAAAATTTAAAAAAATTACCATAGCTTTTTTTGTCATTTCTTCGGATATCTTCTGTTCCGCGATTTTTTTCTTATCCGATTCCCGGCGGAGGGCGTCAATGGACTCCCGGAAAAATCCGGGAGAATTCTTCGCGATTTTTCCGTCTGGGTCCAACCAGGCGGGCCAAAAATTGGATTGTCCGTCATCTATCGAGATCGTGAAATCTGCAGAATCTGACAGCTGTCAAAAAATGATAGATCTGTCAAGATGGAGATGTGAGGTGAATTTCTCGGACATTCTGATTTTGCTGATCCAACAAACGAGGGTAATTTTCGCGGTAATAACCGCATTTATTAACGCGTATGAGGGTCTGACAGAGTCATATAATAATCCGAAATTTCAAAAATAAAAAAATTTAATTAAAAAAATTAAATCCACGGTAAGCACCGCCCACCGAGTTGTCCAGAGATACGACAGATTGTGGGAGGATCACGTCAACTTAACGTGAAATGTGCGTTAAGAAGCGTACTCACTTTGCTTTGTGATTTGAACTGTCGCTCTGCCTCTCGCTGCTCATTTTCAATTTAATTTGACATTTTTGCGGTTTCTTTGTGCTACATAACAATGCATAAATATGACACATGTCATGGTGACATCATGAGACTCTGACAGGTGATGACGTCATACCTGCCACTGTCGTACCACCCAGGACTCGGGTCTATTTTTGGAGTTTCATCAGAATACGAAGCGGGTGTGACCCTCTCGTGGGCAACCGGGGTGGAATGATTGGAATCTCGTCGGTTACCGTACTGATTCACGGTAAGGAAATCTATTTACAGATCAATAATGAAATCTCACATTGCTGTCCGTTCTCCTCCTCTTATTGTCTGCTGCGAAAAATCAGAAGAGATCGGGAAATTTCGAGGAAATTTCGGGGAAAACTCACACTCTCTGTCATCCCTCCTGTCCCTCCTCTCATCTACACCTCTATGTTGGTCCTCTGACCGATTACTCCGGTCATTATTCCGATCATTATTCCGATCATTGTTACGATCATTGTTACGATCATTGTTACGATCATTGCCTCTATCATTACTTTTGTTATTATTTCTGCCGCTGTTTCTGTCGCCACTACCGCTCCGGTTTCTCTCAGGCGATCTTCTGTCGTTTCTATAATTAGAACTGTCTCTGCTGCCACTACAACGAGTCAGTTTTATTCGGATGAGAGGATGGGTCTGGAGAAAAACTTTTAGGTCTCAAAGATTTGGTCCGATGATACAAGCGGACTTTAAGACAATAGAATTATAGAGAGCACAGCAGCTCTTCTGCGCAGTTGATCGTGTTGGTATCGGTTGTCTTTGACATCGGCGATGGCTCCGAGCTTAAGAGGACAAAAGGATGACAGGGCGTCGTCAATCGGCCGTGTTGTGTAGTTCTCATCCTCCCTCTTTGAGAACGTTGTGTCTTGTCTTGGTGGGTGCAGTTCCATGGAAAAGAATGATTTCCAAGATGAATAAAACAAATAAAAATGATATGACATTTTTGAGTTCGAAGACTTGAAAAGCAGACCTTCTATCGCGTTCTCTGTCTCGGCTGTCTCTGTCTCGATCCCTAGAGTCTCGACTATTGTTTCTATCATTAGGACGGCTCCCTGCTCGTTGTGTATTTGGGTGTCTGTTCTCTGTTCTATTTGGCGAAGACGTTGATTTCATGTCGCCACCGCCATTCGATCTTTTATTTTCCAATACTGGGCAAATCAATATCAATCACCATTTCTGTATGAAGCGGGTGGGAGATGAATCTGATTTTGAAGGTACAAGATACAAGATGCCTTTAAAGAACTGTGCTCACCTTCTGTGCTCATCTTTCACACGATACCTTGTCTTCGCTATGTCATCAACTTCCAAGAGTTTTTATATGAACAAATTAGACGTCAAGCCCTCTCAAGGGTGCTGCGTCCGATGATTATGTAGAGTGAATGATTGAAATCCACAACAAAGTTGTTTTCGGGAAAACAGCCCCCTTTCCAAAAGATCTCCGTTCGTAATAAAAGTCACCGTAACAACCGCACATGATTTACGTTAAGAATTGGCAGGGAACAGGATGTTGAGTGTACAGCGGTGGGGTCATGAATGGGACTCTGAGCAGCAGAACTGAACAATAACAATCATTTCGTCTTCATCAGAAGAATGTACACACAGAAAGAGGAATAATGTGCAGGTGATTTCGTCTTTGACAAAGACAACACAAAATGAATTTTTGGTGCCATCCTCTTTATTTTGTGTTTCATTCCTCTTTCATTAATAATTAATCAAGTCCGTAATATCTAAAAGTTTGTCCCTCTCTGTAGCTCTTGATCTGAAACCACCACAAAAAATTTGAGAGTAGATACAAAATGGACATGCCAGCACCAACACCATGATACAGCCCATATCGCTTCATATGATCCTCATCATTTCCAAATCGTATTGTCCAAGCGATGAATGTTGCAATAGGAGCAGCAAGAAGAATTATGAACGATGTGAATAGCAGAATGTAAATGCCACTGTGAAGCTGAAGAAGATTAGGATGTCAAAAATGTATCAGAGTGTCATACCGGCACGTGATGGCGAAGTGATCTCGTCAGCAGTAAAACGATGACGACTGAGAAGACGATTGAAACAGTGATGGCACCAATCGTGGGGTACGTATCGAGAAATCCAAAGATAATCATCGCCGCTAGATCACTGAAGCAGACGATAAGTGGTATCCAGCCATAAATATATAGATGCTTTGGAGAAGAAGGGAGTGGGGACCCAAGCAATTGTCGTCTCATTGATTGGTGTGGAGATGCGAATTATGACGGGGCTGTCACAGATCAACGGAACAATCTCAATCTACAACCCCAAATTTCAATTGGCATGTACTTTGTGGGCTTTGCACAACTAAACTCAGACATGTTATTTAATACTCCACGACAAGAAAGTACATTTCCTTTGTCATTGCCTCCAGTGGTGGCCGCTTTGTCGTGTCATATATCATCACTAACTCCAAATTCAAGGTGGGCGGTTATGCCGACGATATGACGCTGATTGCCAGCTCACAGCAAGGCACCAGAGAACGGAGGAAAACGGTAGACGCTTTCACGACAAAAAAGCTGCAGAAATTCAATAAAATACAAATGAGGTGTAGAGAGATATCACGTGACCATGCTCAAACCACACTTGTTCAGAGTCGAACGACTGAGATCTAAAGTAATGGTGGAAAGCAATGAAGGTGAGACAGTCGCAAAGAGATATCATCTCAAGTGAGCCAGACGGACAGACGAAAATATACAGAGTCAAGATCGAGAATATACACTCCCTAATCACGAAAGAACAACTATTAGAGGCATGTAACGCTGCTCTGGCACCCTCCGCCAAAGTGTGAGTAATTTACGGTCGATCGAATTCAATTCACTGATCAAGTTCTCGTTCCATTTCGGCATCATAATTTCTGATCGCTCACTGACTATTGTTCAGAGTGAAGAATCACATAATTTGTGTCGGTCCAAAATCAACAGGAAAGGGATGGGCAGATATAGAGGCCAACAATTCCCATGTGCGTACCGCAATATAAATCACCATTTTCAGATGATCCACACATGATTTGATTCCATGTGCTGACGTCATCAGGACGGTGTGACCGGATTATCTGCAGAGGGCGCCATCTTTTGTGCCAGCAAGTTGAACGGACTCGAACTTAGAGGGCAAGCCATCACGGCACAGTTGGAGTCCAAAAATAACATAGAGAGAAGAGCTAAGAGAGAAAAGAAGGTGAGTGATCCGATTCCATTTCCACAGATCACATCAGCATGCAAGAGATATTTTTTCATGAGATTTTATTGTGGATTTATTGTTATAAAATCACTAGATTAAAAATAATTAATACACAATAAATTCAAGCGGATTAAAAAATATAAAAAATTCCAGGTACAAAGAAAGACTGATTTGCCCTTTCAAAATGAAATCAATCAAGTTAGATCGAAATTTCCTCAAAATTTCTCCGTCGACAGGTTCGTCAGTGTACATACCGAATTTTCTGAGAAATTTCTAGCGCGAAATATCCGGTACAAATCAACTTTGACATGAAGCCGTCAGATCCTGAATTTCCATACGACATTGAGAGGTTTTCGGTCCAAATAATTGTGCCAGTAAGTCCATCTACAACGAGACCATTCATAATAAATGTCGACAGGAAGAGTATCCGAAGACACCGTGTACATTCAAAGTATTGAATGAAGATATCCCAGAGAAAATCCGCAAGTGAGATCCCTCTACACCATTGTAGATACAACTTCTTCTAATATTTCCAACTCTTTCAGAATCAAAAAAAACTTTTCGACTTTTTAATCTTGACAGTCAAATTACTGCAAAAGTGGCGCAAAGAGGTTCTGTTGCCTATCGGGAAAAACCCATGATGATGGGACTCATCAAGTGGATGGACAACAACCTGGAAAAGCTAATGATCAACCAAGAGGTAATTTTACAATCAGTCGTTGTAGACGGACGTGAACTCATTGTAGATGACCACGAATTTTCATCTTGAAAAAGCTGGGTTCCAGTTTTTGCACACTAAAAAGTTGGCGGAAAAAGCCCAAGAAGACGCCAGAATCGCCGCTGAGGCCAGAAAACTCGAGGAAATTTCGCAGAAAGATGAAGTCACCGAAGAGGCCGGAGAATCGGAAGAATTGGAGAATGTCGTTGTAGACAATAAATTCGCCGGGTCGACCGCTCATCGCGGAACACAGGTCGGTTTTGGCGGGAAAAATCTGCCGAAAATATTTTTCTGAGAAATTTCAGATCTATTTCGGGGAAATGAAACTGGGTAACATTGGAATTCTACAATGCTCTGCGATTCACATCGTTGTCGCCTGCACAAGGTGCAGAACTCAAGTCCAAACGAGGTGACTCTTCTATATATTTTTGTCTTATTGATTTAAGTCAGCCTCAACAAATACAATTTCATTACAGCTTTTCATTCATCTACAACGATCGTTACTATCTTTAGCACCACTCTTGATGGTTCAAAATACCAGGAGAATGCGTCTTTGCGTGTGTTTTCGTTTCAGGATATTGAGATTGACAAACATAAAGCTTGGCACCTTTTGGGCATAAAGAGGGTGGAGTTCCTGATGCTTTTGGTGAAGAGTGTGACAAATGTGGTGCTCCCATCACTGCATCCTTTCGACCAGGTGAATATCTTTCTCACGGTTGTAAACGTAAAACCACGGTACGCGAACGTAAAACCACGGTACGCGAACGTAAAACCACGGTACGCAACCGTGAAAAGAATCGACAATCTACAACGACGAAATCTGAAAGATTTTCCACTCTTCGGATACAATTGTAGATACTGAAAATTCAAAGAATCGATGCATGAGTCTTCTAAAATTATGGGATACCTCGATCTGACAGAATGTCAACCGCTTGATTTGCTCCCGTCGTCCTTCAGTTGCAGTTGCTTAGAATGCTCCGAGCAAAATAACTTCAAGAAACAGCCGCACAACGGCGAAGAGATATCCCAGAATTGTACGGCTTGTCATAATAAGATGTCTCTGATGTTAAAGGGGTGAGAGAAATTTCAATGAAATTTCAAGTGAAATCTCTCGTGTGACAAATTTGTGAAAAATTTATTTTCCCGGCACAGCTCGCACAAAATAAAACTTTACAATATACAAGAATATAAATACAATAAAATCATAAAAAATATACAAGAATAAATAAATCCAATAAAAATATAAATAAAAATATACAATAACATATAAATCCATTAAAATCACATAAAATCACACAAAAAAATATTTAAGTACAATAAAATTCATGAGTCGAAATCCCATACACTTAGGCCGAGATTCCAAAGGATTAGGACAGTGAGAGCTCCACCAATATCTTTAGAGGTGAAGAAAAGAAAGAAGGAAAAAGATCCAAACATGTCCGGAATCAGGGTGAGTCTTTCCATATAAATTCTACGAATTATTCATCCCGAATGAAATTTGATTTATTTTTAATCGTTGTAGATTGGATCGGCCCTGCCTGACGAAGGGGCTTGTAAACATTATAAAAAGTCTAAGAGGTGGTTGCGCTTTCCGTGCTGCAACCGCGCGTTCCCTTGTGACATCTGCCACGAAGACAACAACAAGGACGCTCACGAGATGAAAGTGAGCGAAATTTCGATGAAATTTCGAGGGTTTCTCTCGGTTGAAATTTCACGGAAATTTTCGCCTGAAACTCGTTGTAGTGGGCCAACCGTATGATTTGTGGCTTCTGTTCTCGGGAACAGCCTTACAGCAGCAAAGAATGTCAATGTGGTGCTCATCTCACCGGCGATGTGAGTCTCAAATTTCAAAAATTCATTTTGGCGGGATATTTTCTCTCTCCAATGCGCACCTACTGATGACGTCATCACAGTCTCAACACAACTTTTGGGAGGGAGGGAAAGGGTGCAGAGACTTGTCAAGGCTTTCGAAGAACGATCCGCATAAGTACAGAAACTTGAACAAAACTCAGTCACAAAAAGACAAGCGAGTCGGCCCAAAGCCAAAAGAGCACCACAAGACACACGAAGAATAAACGATACACTAACTTTGATGCGGCTTGTAAAGTTGGTGTATCCCAGTATATCTACCTTTACGATGGGTAAAATCAGTTGTAAATGCGGTATAAATGTATAAATCATGAAAATGATTTATTCTGGGTGAAATAATACCACAAAATCTCGACGAGAAGATTTCAAGTGCAAAGAAACTGCAGACAGCACAGACAACACAATAATATCATATGATTGAATACAATTTTTATATCATTTTTGTCTTAAGCCCAGTTCCAAGTGATGTGGATTCTTCCTGCAGATCTGCTGCCGATCTTATCGAAGGCGGCAGGGCTGAGATCCAAACTTCCCCACTTGCAAGGAGGACACTTGTCCTGGATTTTGACGGTGACGCTTCCCTTAGGACCGTGTACAGTGGCTCTTCTGCCGCAGTTGGGGTTACGGTTGGGGTTACCTCCGGGGTCGGCTCCCCACTGAGGTGCGTTCTACAGCGTGTCAGTCTCATCTTTTTGTATGATGGCGCTCACCAGGGCCGCAATGAAGTCGTTGCCTCCAGCGTAGGTGCCGCATGCACCGAGTCCGGGGGCGAAGTAAGTGCCATCACCGGAGAAACCGGCAAACATGCTCTCATCCATGGTGGCATTATGGACCATCACTGCTTGTGTGGCCAGAACACTGAATAAGACGAGGAGAGCGACTTGCATCTGCATGTTGCTTTGAAGTATGTCTTGTCGGAAAAATTCCACTCATCGAGAAGTCATTCAACTTCTCCTTTGCGTCTGCGCGTGGGCGACGTCAACGATGGCATTATTGACGCTGTAAACCGTGTCTAAACCGATAGTTCACGTTATCTAACGCGAAGTTCAGCAACCAAATCGAAATTTCACAACCACATTCTTCATGGAACAGTCCAAAAAACTGGTTGGAAATCGTTCCGAGGCAATTTCGCAGTACCATGGAATCCCTGACGTCGACATTCTTGATGTTTACACATTGTCATCTACAACAGGGGACTTTAAATACCACACTCTGATTTTTGCCGATTAGTAACAGCCGGCGTACGGTTATAACCGCGATCTTAACCGTGCTTGGCACGTTATGAGCATTACTAGCAGCCGGCTTACGGTATTTACCGTGATTTCTTACCGCCAAAATTTCAAAGTGGCAGGATCTCCTCACATTTTTTAGCCAAAAAGTCGTTGTAGATCTCCGTTTTTGAGTATATCTAAAGCAGATTTTTATTGTCTACAAGCTATCTTCGTCAACCTCTTTGGGTTTGTTACGGCTCGCATCGTCTAATAACTTGTGCAACTCCCCGAATGTACCCCTCTCTGATGGCTTGTGCTTCCAACTGTACAGCCTTCAGTTCTTCATCTCTACAACGATGTAGATACTCACCACAGATTGAACACTCGATCAAAAAGAGTGTCGCCCACCGGTTCCATGCACCGGCCTTTGGAAATGAATACTCTCACCTTCTGTGGTGAGTGTTTGTCCATTCTTTTGAAAAAAATGTTTAAGTTAGTTTCTTTACCTCATCATTACTCATCTCAGTATAAGGAACTTGGCCATTCGTATACATTTCCCTGAAAATTCTTCAAATCGATCGTTGTAGATGGACATACCAGAATAAAATCCCAAAGGACCATACATCTGATGATGTGTTCTGACGCATGCGACTGTACCGGCTAAATCTTCCGGATAAAAGTTCTGGTGCCTGATGCTGTCAAACCTTGAATTTTCGATGAAATATCAAACTCACGCTCCACCGAACCGGATTTTTCTCAGAAAATTCAACCTTAGCAAGCGACGAGGTTGCCAGACCTGGAAGAAAATCAATTTTCTTTTCTTTGATAAATAATATTATTAAAAATAAAAATCAATAAAATATATTAATTAAATACTTGCCAAAATCAGCCAATTTTACAATTTCGTTCCTGAGCAAGATATTTCTCGCGGCTAAGTCGTTGTGCACAACGTTCATCTCCCTCAGATAACACATCACCCCACAGATCTGCTTGGATCTACATCTGTCAGAAAGATGACCGAAATTTCATGTGAATCTCACATGCTCAATTTTGTCTCGAGCGAGATCGGGTCCTGTATATTGCGGAGGTCATCAAGTAGACATGACGTCATCAGCTCCATCACGATGCATAATCTACCGATGGAGTCTTCAAAGGAAGTCCACATCTGTATCACATTGGGGTGGTGTAGGTTCTGGATTACATCATTATACACCGTTGTAGATGGATGCGTAAGGACTTGGACAAGTTATAAAAAATGGGGCTCTGTCGAGAATCGAACTCGAGGCACTACCACCCTAAGGTAGTATTTTACCACTGAACTACAGAGCCAGTTGTAGATCGCGCTCGACGTAGCGGTGTCATATACAACAAAACAACTTCTGTTGTGGTCCGCTCACTTTTAAAATTGAGATCTCGTTCTGGCATTCGGTCCGGTCAGCATCTTGATACATCCTCTTTACAGCTGCTGGTGTCGTTCCCGAAAAAATACCCGAGTAAACGACCGAAAATGCACCCTGTCCAATCTTCTCCCCGATGGTCACGTTTTCGTCCTGAGACTTTGAGACCAATATTAAATTTGAATTTTCAAATGGAGATTGGAATTGATCTTACTTGAGGTACTTCTGTCAAGACGAAATCCTCAATCTGTCATGTGTCACCAAAATATTTAATTTTTTTGTAAATTGAATTTTTTTTAAAGCAAGAGTATTTTTTTCTTAAAATAACAACATATTGGGGAGAAATTCAAATTAAATTGAAAGTTACCTTTTTGGTTTTCCTGAACTTGAAAACATAAATTGTCAGGACCAAGACCGCCACCACCACCGCCGTCGCCACAGAGACACCTGTCACCTTTCAAAACTCGCCGAAATTTCGATATTGAAGATAGAACCTGCGGCGATGGCAACATTTACGGATGGCTTTGTGATTTTTGGCGCCGTCGTCTTCTTTTGTGAACCAATTGTAAAATTCGTCAGATGGTCACTGCCCATGTCAGTATATTTTTTATTAAAAAAAATTGTCTTCCTTGACAAAAATTTTTATTATATTAAAATTTTAATTAAATATGTTATTTTAGGTCTTACCATGAACAAATGAAAAAATAATTTGATTTCGTTGTGTTACAGCCATCAGAATTCCAGGAACGCTTTGTCTCATTCCAAAATAAACAAGTGAGGTCGTCCAAACTCAAAGGGGCGAGGCTGAGGGGAATCTGGATCACTAGACTCTGCTGAGATTCTGAGACCTGGAGATATGTCAGAGAAGTGTCAAATGTGTCAATGTGTCACCTCGATGACGTCTCCTTCGTCATCCGTCAGAGACAACCCATAAATAGCAGCGGATAAATTTAACGGAGAAACCGGGAAGTTCCCATCGTCGAACGAAAATTCCGTGAAAACCACAAACGACGCGTTGTAGAATCGAGCCGTGTCGACAGAGACTGTACACCGAGGCTCCACATCTGTCGACGCGATGCTCAGACTGATCAAACCATCACCACCCCTCCTGACGTCATATGCTGTCAGATTGACACTATCTGTCTGTATCTGGAGTGGGTTGGTAGCCGAGGTGTTTACAAACACAGAAGCCACAATCGTATTTAGGAGTGCCGAGTCGATGATGTCTTTGCTGCCCGCCTCGATCTGCTTTTTGGCATCATTTGCGGAGATGATTGGGGTGATGCTCGTGACATTCGAGTGGAATGTAGTCGTTGAAAGTGATGTCGTTGTGAGTTCTGCTGTAGGGATTTGTGTTGGGAAGGTCTCGACGATCGTGTTGGGGGTTGTAATTGTCGTTGTAGATGAGATCGTGGGGGATATTGTAGATGAGGTCATGGAAGTTGTGGATGACGTCACGGAAGTTGTGGATGACGTCACGGAAGTTGTAGATGAGGTCGTGGGGGAAATTGTCGATGAAGTAGTGGTGAGGATTGTAGATGAGGTTGTAGATGTTGTATTTGTGTTGTATAGAGTATAAGTCCCGTCTATGATTACATTCGTGATGGTCGAATCATAAAAGATGAGCGGGCACGATGTGTCCGCGTAGAGGTTCCAAGGAGTGGCTTGTATAGACGTCATGTTACAGTTTCTAAAGATGACGGGATGGTCATTGCACGATGCAAATTGCATGGTGCTCAAGAATGTCGAGTTCATTATTTGGATGGAAGTATCACAGTTTTTAAACATGAAGTTACCCGAATCATAGTGATACACATTGTACAATCTGACCTTTAAGACGTCAGAGATTAACGACCATGATCGCTGGTACCGAGCTAAAATTTCGAATTTGGTAAGAAATGGTGTTGGTGTTTGCGACTCCCGTCATGATGAGTTGCATATTGCCTCCTTCTATAAGTTTACCGGAGGGGCCGTCTGGGTATACGTCCATCGTGGCGTTAAGAAGAAGACATGGTTCGGAGAGATGATACAGCGCGCCCCATACCACTGCCCAAGATCAATAAATGCCAATAAATTTTCGGTCAAAAGACACCGATGTGTCATGCCTTGCATTTGACAGTGTCGAACCATGACAAGATGATGTGAACTCTACTCCAAAAGATACAATACTCACTGCTGGCAAATTTGGTGGGAGTGTTGATCTGTGACATCCTATAAGGGCAATACGGAATGGCAGCTAGTGATAAGTTGGCAAGCATCGCCAAGTACACCATGCCGATCCTCATCGTGTTTGATCTTCTTTGTCGGGATGCACTTGGCGATGCTTGCAAGTGTTGATCCAAATCACCGAAATTTCCCAGCCAAGTTACAAACTTGACAGCTCCCGTGTTACGTTCTTTGCACGGGAAGTCAGACCTGACTTTTGTGGACTAAGGTCGCCTTCTACGTGTGTTATAGAAATGAGTGCTTCTTCTTTGATGCATGCAGCTGCTGAAACCCTGATCTTCGCGAGCGAAAATTATCCATTGCTTGTCGCAGTGAAACTGACGCGTCTGCCGCAGTGACATAATTTATTCGAACCTTCCTTCAAGATTCTAAATCAGCGTTTGGTATCAAGTGCGATCCACATGCTCCAAATATCGCTCAACTGCTGATCAGCAGAAAGTTGGAGTGGAGGCCTCGTATTTTTATTAATATTATTTCATAAATTATGAGACCAAACAATGGTTCCGTTGTTTTCGAGCGGACCTCAAAACGCGCCAAGAGAAAATTCAAAACCCAACGAACCTCCGGAGATCACCACGAGAGCTCATCAAATGGAAGTATGGTACCTTTGAAGACAACTGTATTTACTTCCGAGGTGATAACCAATTTTTCTAAGTCGAAAATCAATTCCATGTCTTTACGTCTTTCCCATCAGTGTTATCTTCCTCTGACCCAATCAATATCTTAACCAACTCAATCTAATATTGATGGTCTCATCTTCTAGTCATGCTGGTCACATTTTTTGATTTCCTCGCTGAGACGAATGATGAGATCTTCGGAGTCCCGAACTTCCACCAAGAGCACGACTCTTATTGTGGTGCGTCGATTGATCCTTCCTGACAAGTTTGTAATCACACCGTTTCATAACACTTTGGCTACAATTCCTCTGCAACATAGGCAATACAGAGGTTCTGTTGTCACAATCAACATGATGCATTCCAACAGGTCAACGATGTATACCGTAACTCCTTCTACCCATAGAAGAACCTGCAAGCTTATTTCCTCAACAGGAACACACAGTGATATTGAAATATTAAATTCAGAAAACCAACGTTTGGATGGTACACCGCACTACACCTCATGGTTGGACAATCACGACCAAGCGTTATGAGACAGGCTTTGAGGCAGGAGTGATGCAAGAGGGTCTGGTTTCTACAACCCATCCAGAGAGGGGACTAGATGGTGAGATGATGCGAGAGAGTTCAGTTTTTTGAGAGGCAACTGTCACGACTGTCGCAATACAATATAATTCAATAGTTTGCAGTTTAGCGCCAAAACATACCTCCTTGATAGTATAGCGGATAAGTATACCACCCTGTCACGGTGGGGACCCGGGTTCGATTCCCGGTCAGGGAGCTTCTTTTATTGACCATAATTTTTAATCCAAAAAACAATTGGAGACAGATAAATTGTACAAATCACCAAGTAAAATTGTTGCAATCCCACCAGGGAGCTTCTTTTGATACCTACAGTTTTTTGTGCAGATCACCAAATGAATATTTTTTCAAATTTTGAATTAAATCTAGGCTTTTCTATTGACTAAATGCAATCTCTTATCAGTGATTGTTGTAGATTGAATATATCCAGAATTCATCAGATTAAAGACCTGCACAAGTCCAACTCAACACAGTAAGCAACTGTAACTTAGAAATTGTTACTGCAAGCAAGTCACAGTAAAGTTAGACTCATATGGGTCCTTACATCAGATGAACTTCTGATGTAATTTTGGATAAAAACTTGTGATAATAATAAGATCAAAGGAGGATTACATATCCAATAAAGCTTCAGAACAATGCAAGTATTGATTTTACTGAGTCTATCCAACTTTAAACTCACTGTTCTATAAGAGGGATAGCAGCAGTATAGATAGCAGCACTATCTTCTATAGTGTTTATCAACCATCATGACATGATGTTCTTTTGTATAT
>MZNV01001848.1:0-17794 GCA_002081555.1 Protostelium mycophagum | reverse complement strand
ACTACAACGGTGTACAACGCAGCAAGATCATCTCTTTCTTGTGGTGAGTTCTATTGCATCGTAAAGACATCAGACAAGAATGCTGATGACATCAGGGCACCCCACGTGAGCACGATCAGGGAGAAGATGCTATACACCAGCTCTAGAGAAGATCTGAAACAGAAGTTGGTTGGTGTGGCAAGAGGGTTCCAAGCTGCTGACGTGTCTGACCTGGATCACGCGATGATCTTGGAGACTCTTTTGAAGGAGACCAGATAAATATTTACCTCAAGCAATGAAGAATGAACGGACATTGATGTTGTCTTCAAAATGTGATGTTCATCTGAACAATACTCTTCATTTCCTCTCAACTCACGAAGAAAGAAACATCTAAATATCCTCAATACTGATTTATTATGTCTTTGGTCTGTGCGATGGAGTTCACTCTTCTCGTGGATTCTTATCTAGTGTTACTTTTTCATCTCTTTCAAGGAGAGTGATGTTGTCACATTCTATTTTTGGCTTTGAACATAACTCGTCTGAAAGAACTATCAGAGTGTAAAAGACCAGAGCAATCAAATCTAGAGGACTTTTTATTATTAATTTTTTATCAGCAGAATGTGAAGCAATATTCTGGTTTTGAAGAATAATGACGTTGTTGAAGACTTGACAATCTTGATTTTTTGGGACAGTCATCACGGTTACTGTGCCATGATAATGGATGTTCTTCGGATTGATTTAAATAAGTCATTGGTTATCTCGCACAAGAGAAAAGCTTTATATTTAAGCGCGGGCAACCTCGAAGACGCGGACGACGTTGTCGGTGTATCCAGCGAAGAGGGTGGTTCCGTCAGCGGACCAGGCGATGGAGATGGCAGCGGGGGCGTTGTCCTTGGTCTCGACGAGGTCGACGGACTTGATCTCAGAGACGAGGTTCTTGGTCTCCAAATCCCAGATCTTGATGGCAGACTGGGTGGCAGCGCACAACCAGTATCTGGTGGGGGAGAAGGTAAGAGCGTGGATGATGTCGTTAGAGTCGAGGGAGTAGAGGTGCTTGCCCTCGTTGAGGTCCCAGAGTCTGGCGGTACCGTCCTTGCCTCCGGAAGCGCAGAGGGATCCATCTGTACGTCTTCAGATTTGAAATTTAAATGTGAAAAATCGCGCCAAAACGTACCGGGAGAGACGGTGACGGTGTTGACGTAACCGCTGTGTCCGACGAGGTTAGCGCGGAGCTTGCAGTTGGTCAAGTTCCAGATCTTGACGAGCTTGTCCCATCCTCCGGAGACGATGATGGGGTTGGCGGAAGTGGGGTTGGGGGAGAATCTAACGCAAGAGACCCACTCGGTGTGGCCTCCCTCTCCTTCGATGGTGTACTTGCACTCACCGAGGGTGTTCCACAGCTTGATGGACTTGTCTGATAAATATAAGTTGTTAATATTCTAAGTGGAAATGATTACCTCTGGATCCGGAGACGATTTGTCTGTTGTCGGCGGAGAAGGCGACGGAGAGGACGTCCTTGGAGTGTCCAATGAAGCGACGGGTGGTGGTTCCGTTGTTCAAGTCCCAGAGACGGAGGGTTCCGTCCCATGATCCAGAGAGGGCAAACTGGCCATCGGAGGAGATGACGAGGTCCTGGACGAAGTGGTTGTGTCCGGTGAGGGACTTCTTGGGGACTCCGTACTCCTCTCCTCTGGTGAGGTTCCAGATCATGAGGGACTTGTCTGGAGATGATCAAAAAAATGTAAAGGAATAGAATTGAGAAATGTATGAGAAAGATGAAACGAAAAGATGGTTACCTCTGGATCCGGTGAGGAGGATCTCAGGGTTCTCGGGGAAGGTGGCAATGGAGGTGACCCATCCGTTGTGACCCTTGAGGGTACCTCTCATAACAAGAACATCGTTCGACATGATTTCTTTTCTCTTTATAAACCTAATATTCCCATCAGACACAACAGAACTCTATAGCTGTGTCTCATGCTCCTCACCTTGTGCGAATATAAAACAGAGATCATCTGATCGAACAATTCTGCGACGTCTTAAGAGACATCTCGGACTTTTTTCTCAACCGCGAAGACAAAAATTCAAATTTCCAAGAAACTCAAAAGATCATGAAAAGAGCAGGTGGAGACCTTCGCGGCTTCTTTACGGTCACGAAGAAAGATAAAAGCGAGAAGCCGAAGAAGACTAAAGTCGAACTGGGCGAAGATCTTGAATCATGTGTTGAATATTACCACAATTTTGTGGAAGATCACGTGGATGTGTATGATAAGCTATTGGAAGAATTGGATCTGAAACAAGAGAAGGTCATAATGAGAGGTGTGATGTATGACCAGCCGAGGCTGAGTAGTGTCCATGCAGAAGATTTTTCACGTGTGGGGTAAGGACATTGCGATACATTGTGCGGGATTGTTGATGTGTGTGAGGACCGATGCGAGATATCCGGCCCAATTAAGACCGATGACACCGACACTTCGGCACCTCAGCGACATCATTGAGTGAGTCTCATTTTTGATGGAGTGCTTATAGTTGATGTCTGTGCGCTTGTGCATGTTGTTGGTCCAACTTAAAAACCGTGCAGATGAAATTACTGTGAATGTACATGCTCATGAAATTTCTTTTTAAACTACAAGCTGACCTCTGAAAGAAAAGAACTCGGACTGCGTCTAGAATTCGTCGTCTGCAATTTTTATAGAGATGGACGTGACCGAATTGGGGCCCATTCTGACGGACCGTGAGTTTCATTTGGCCATATTCATATCTCCTATTGATCATATCATTGATCTTCCAACAGCTACAACAAACCACCACCAGAGAACATGGATATCGTGTCTCTCTCTTTTGGTGCGGAGAGAACTTTTCGACTGAGGAGAGTCGAGAGTAATGAGGTCGTCTTCGATAAGAAGCTGAGGGCGGGGAGCATGCTCTGGATGAAGGGAAAATGCCAAGTGTTGTACAAGCATGAAGTCCCCAAAGAGACGAAAGTAAGTCGTTGATGTCTATGTAAATGCACCGGCAGAGAACTACAAGTTCTAAAAGCAGAGATGGGCTTCGTAGATGATGGAAGATGATGACGTTTGAAGGTGTTGAACGGCAGGTTGAACTTGACCTTCAGGAATTACGCAGAGTGAATGAAAAAATGAATAAATGTGACAAGATGGACATGTTGGTCCGAGTTATCGCTGACTGTTCCTAACCGTGTAATATCGGTAATGAACACGGTTATTACCGTGAAGTAGAATTGTGGATAAATAATTTTATTCCAATTCTGGTACGATATCGCGGATGAAATCCAAGAATCTCTCTGCATAAGCTGACGGTTTTATCGAAGATATCTCATTCTGCTTCCGTCAGTTTTCCCGCCAGAACACACTATTCAAAATTCGAATCTCACCGATGAGTATCGAAGGCTCTTATAAGCGTGCTCCAACTTTTTTCTGAGGGAGTAGAGCATTAAGATGTCAATAATTCCAATGAAATAGTGCAAGTTTCCGTCTGCGCTCCACATGCCCCCGTCGTCCAGTTGAAACACACAACCTCCATCTACATTCCTAGAAATTTCAGTGAAAGTTCCAAGAAATATCGGTGAAATTTCGACTCACTGGTATTGTTGTGGCAGCTGGTAGTTGATCTGTGCAATTGTTTTTCCTTCTGAGTGGCTGTCCCTCACCAATCTACAACCAGTCAATTTATATTCATAGAGCTGCAGACTTGTTTTTGTGCACAGAATCATTCTGTCATATATCTCCCGCGCATTTTCAAATTCAAATTTCAAATATTACCTCTCGTTCACGAAACCACCGGTGATAATCTCTTGGTGCCCCTCCAGCGGAGTTTTCTTTGAAAAAGTCGAGACAATCCTCGACAATTTCCCCGGCTCCTCGCCGTTGCTGGTTGCGGTTTGACTCCTGGATTTTGGGTTCTGGGAACCGTTTGTGTCAGATCTCAGGGTGTTGACCCTGGAGTCGGGCTTTGTCGTGGTGTCGGGGGCGGTTTCGGGGGGCGTGACGACGATGTGCGTCACGATGTGTTGGAGTTCGATGGCACCATCTGTTTGTGCCGGGTGGCCGTTGGTGGTCATTCCGTTGGCAGAGTGTAGATCGCCGTTTTGAACGGGGTGTAGACCGCCGTTTTGAACAGGTTGTAGATCGCCGTTGTGAACGGGGTGTAGACCACCGTTTTGGGCGGGTTGTAGACCGCCGTTTTGGACGGGTTCTGTCCTGACGGTGACACCGACTTCTTCGGGGGGCACTTCGTCGTCTGTTCTCAAGACCTGAAGCTGTCAAAAATGTCACTTGCAAGACTTTAGATTTGGAAAGAACGTAATTGCTTTGAGTGTCACTTCTGCAGCTTTGCTGTAGATATAAAATGAACCTAAACCCTAAACCCTAAACAAAAGCTGCCAGTGGCGGCATACTTGTTATCACATCAAAAAATTGATATTGCGATCACGACAAAAAATGAATGATGACGTCATCGCCCTCACCTTGGGGTTGAGGAGTGGGTGGTTCTCCTGAACGGCCGTCTTCTTAATGCTCTGCCTTCTTTCAAAGCAAGAGGCGGTGCAGTCGTTTTCGGGGTCTACGCTGCAGTTGTGAATTCCGACAAGTAGACTGTAATCCATGATCTCTCTATTGGCCAAAAACTGAAGGGGTCAGTTTCGTAGAAATTTCGCAGAAATTTCGAAGAATTATCGGAAATTTGTGAGTGTGGTGACCGTTTTGAAATAGAAATTTGGCGGGAAAAATATCTTCCATTCTCTGTCACATAAAATTCCTGGAAATTTCTCACTCCACAATCAGAGTCCAGTTGATTCACGAAGAGCTCTGAGAGTTGTCTTGGCAACAGGATTTGTTTTTCCTTAGCGCGCCAGTCTACATCTTTGAAAGTACAATTTTCCTTCTGAACCTTGATCTCCTCCTCTGTGGCTGCTCTGCCAAAGAGGGATCCCTGGGTGTGTCAGTTTGACATGGATATGACATGTGTCAAGTGTCAAATGTCATGCAGATCCATTTTCAGAGCAAATCAAATGTTGCGGACGAGATCTTGTGTCTTTCGCATCAAAGACAAGTCGACAGATCTATTTATAGATCTCTCTGCTCATATTTGTGTCAATGAAAGAGTTGTTTAAGACCACCAGAAGCTGTAGAGCTAGTAGAGTACAGGCTGAGAGATGCGGCTCTGCCGCAGCCCAGTGTAATTTTGTTTGTAGGAACCACAAAGAGTACGTTCGACTGTGACTAGTTTTGTGATGTATTATCTATATGTTTGGCATTTGTGGCTCTGCCACAAATCCTAAAGACACTCTGCTGGTGTCTGCCGACTTTTTAGAAATAAAAATAAACTCACCTTAAGGTCATATCTCTCGTGTATCTTCTTATTCGTTTGAAACACGTTTCCCATAATCAAGAGCCTGACAGGTGCACCGCGCGAACTCTTCACCCTGTGAAGTCCGTAGAACCTCGGTAACAGAGTGTTTGTGTTCTGCATCACGTATTCGTAATAATAAGGTAGGAGATATCGTAACAGTTTGGCCTCATGTTTGGGGATTGTCTTAATGATGTATTTGGTGTCTTGTGAAAAGAAGAACATGGAGCCGCTTTTACCCGGTGTGGGGATCATGCGGAGGGCGTTGGTACCTGGGGATATGAGCGTTGAGATGGATGTGAGCGTTGTAGATGGGGGTTTAGGGTTGTAGATGGATTTATTTTGGGGATGTTAATGAGTACAGATCTTTTGGAGGACTGCGGCTTGGCAGCAGTAAAAAATGTAGACAAAGCCCAGCCCAAAACACGGCAAAACATGTCGACACGGCGACATCTACAAAAATGCACAATAGTGCGGGAAACCCCCAATACCGCCATAAAATCACCAAATACCCACCGGTATCGTCTATTGTGTTGCAGAGGGAACACATATAGTCTCCAGGATCTACACCGAATTTCTGCCGCAAGTGCCCAAAGGCCAATGGAGAATAGTTCTTAAACTTGAAGAGCTCCGTCTTGTGTGGCTGCGTGAGAGCAGAACCTTCTCTGAAGAGTGTGATTTTCAAGGAATTACAGTTGTAGAAGGAGGATTTGGGTGATTTTTTTTGGGTTTAGGGTTTTTGAATGATCACATGAGAACAATTCAAATATTTTTGTGTAATCTTGGGAGGAATTTACACTGCAGATGGGCTCTTTTTGCATCAGGACTTGGTCAAAGTCTCAGATCGGGGTAAAATGACGAATGAAACAAAGAAATAATGGTCAGGGCAGACATCACGAAGGAAGATGGTGATCAGGATCACAAATAAATGATGAAGCATGATGACATACGGTGGGAAGGGCAGCTCAGGAGGTGTGGAAAAGAATTTAGCGTGTCTAGCAAGGTTCTCCTCTATAGCCTTTCGCTCATCCGTGAATGATAACTCACCGCTCTTTCCAACCGATTGTCTCAATCCTGTTTGAATATCCATCATAAGAACCCATCCTGGGTGCTCTACAAGAGATCAGTCCCCAGTCACAGGAAAATGATGGTTCAATTCTGACTTACTCTTGTATATGGTCTCGCCGATTTGATTTTTTTTATGTTCCAAGACCGATTTATGTCTGAGATTATTAGCCCTAGCTCTCTCTCTGGCTTCCTCTTCACTATCGATGAATGAGGCACCCCTTTCAGTTAATTTCCGACGGGACATTCTCTTTGATGCTGGATTATCAGAGTCCTTAGGGATGCCAGGTGATTTTGTTGGCTGAGGAGTAGATGTTGCCAGCTCAGAAAGCCGCTTAGACATAATGTGTTTTTCAAATGGCGATTGGTGTGAGGGCCGGATGAGATGTTGCCGTTGTGCCGAAAACTGGTCGAAATGTGTCTCATTCCAATTACAGCGTTGTAGTGAGGAAATTTTCTACCGGTTCCCAATATTTTTTATACGAAAATCGGTGACAGAAACGTCAGCAGTACTCTGAACTTGTGTTTATGCAGCATCCGGCACAAAGATTACAGGCAATCCTATGAAGCCTAACTTGACCGAGAACAGAAATCTCAAGGCTATTCGAAGCCGAACATGAGGATCTTGGTGAGCCAGGGTTGTTACCCTGAGTTGCTACGGTAAGAGCGACGCTAATCAGGTGATAGAGGGTTAAAGCTTGGGCTATATTTTGGAGATTGAATTCGCTTGCTATTTCTTCTGGTTTGAAATCTCCGCAAGGTGGAGGAAGAAGACTATAAAAGTTTCTATTGAATAGATCGTCTTCCTATGTACGTGCACAGTCCAAAACACTTGTGAATGCGGACCTTCTGAAAAAACAACAAAAAAATGGCAGTTTTCAGTTCAATTTTGTGTTTTGAGCCCACAACAACCAGGCTGTCAGAAGGAAGCAACGCAACACAAGCATCGCGTCCTGTTTCCAGGTCACATCACCTACATTTCTTTTCATTCATTCTGCTGGGCTCCAACGGCAGCACTCTGCAAGACAGCGGTAGACTTCGACCGCATCACCGACGAACAGTGTCCATACGACCATTCGTGAGTCTTGCAGCCCGCATCACGTCTCCACGCGGCGGGCAAATATTTAGATACCTCGACATTAAGAGGGTCTTCATACTATTAGATTAGTGTGTCAACAATTTATTTATCACCAAGTCTATCTTCCAAAATGAAAGTCTTCCAAAAAGTCAGAAGAAGTGCTCTTCTCACGGTAAATGATCTATTTTCCACCAATAGGAACCCAAAGTTCCTCCATTTTAATGATGTTTTTGATGATTGATACAGGGAAACATTTGCAAGCAGATTGGAGTGAGGAAGCATATCAAACTAGATGTGAAGGAGTTCGATAAGTGTTGGAAGAAGTATGTCGAACATGGAAGTGGAGTGAAGGCGGCTTGTGGGGATAGATACATGGAGAAGAAGCAAGCCATCACGTTCATGAAGGTAATCTCACATCTATGCCTTCGATGTCTTATTTATTCAATACCAATCTGAGATGTCTGTAACTAAAAAATCCAGCATTTTTCTTCTGCTATTGGCGAAGAGTATGACGACACTACAGCAGAAAAGATGTTTAAAGATTGTGATGATTTTTTGGCAAATCGCTTAAACTATGACCAGTTCAAGGTATGTCCATGAACGCCTATTTCACGAGGACTAATGAGATCTAGCGGTTGTTCTATTTATGTTGCCGGGGGAAGATCGCCATGACAGAAAAGCTCGAAAGTAAATTAAGAATGCAAAGTCTGAATTGGTCCAACCACGAACCAGTAGGTAAGTAAAAAACAATAATAAAATAAAATAAAATAATGGCGTTGTAGATGAATACGAAGAAGACACCGCCGAAGTGGACTTGGCGTGGTCGAATGAATTTTTACAAGAGAGAGCAGCAGCATCAGTAGGGCGAAAGAAAGATTACAGAGTGCTAGACAAATGCGAACTACAATCACTCATGCGGGAACAATTCGAGGAAATTTCGGCGGTGACAGGGCTCACCTACGAACAGACTGTACCACTACTGCGAATTTTCGGGTAAATTTCTTTACGGTACAAATATTTCTTCTGTGTTGTGAATTTTTTTTAAATATTAGACATTTTATTAAAACAAAACTGATGACGTCATCAGTTGGGACAGAGACAGGTTGATGTGTCATTACCATGACGACCCGGATAAATACAATGAGCAGGCAGGGATATGGGTGAAATCGAGGAGCGCGTCTACAACGGTACACACTGGTGATGGCAAGGAGGAATTTTCTTTCACTTGCCCCGTGTGCTGTGACGAGGTCAGTTTCCCGCCTTTTTTCAAATTTCAAAAATTAAACTTCTTTCATTCTCGAACCTGTGACAAGTGATGACGTCATCAGATAGAACCACCAGATATATACACCCTTGAGGCCTGTGGACACTCTTTCTGCAAAGACTGCTGGAGGGGCAACATGAGATGCGTTGTAGATTCACACGGCCAACAGATCCTCTCGCGGCTCAAATGTATGAACCCGGGGTGCCACGTCATCATGACAGAAAAAGATTTGAAAAATCTGGGGGAGGAGAGGTGTTTCGAGCGGTGAGGTTTTTTGTTGCGACAAAGGATTGAGACGTCTAAGGTACAATTATTTTTTGACCAAGACGTTCGTGGAACAAAACTGTTCTGCGGCATTTTGTCCATCTGATTGTGGATGTACCGTGATCAGACTGCCTAATGCGGGGGATGATGTGAGACCCTCTGACCGGGTTGTCCGTTGTAGATGTGGTGTACAGTTTTGGTGAGTTTCCCGCCAAATTTGAGTTTCAAATTGACCTCGGTAGTTTTGATTGTCTTGCGGAGGCGCACGAACCTGTCAGTTGCGGTCAGATGTCAAGTTGGCGGGATAAGAACGAGAGCGACTCTGAGTCTCTACAACTTGTCACCGCCATTGCAAAACCTTGTCCCGAGTGCGGCATTGCCACAGATCGTTCCGTAAGTTCTTTTCGTCTACAACTATACTTCTAAAGTTCATTCGTGTCGACGAAAACGAGATTGACTCCTACAGGATGGGTGCAACCACATGTCATGTCCTCAGTGTCAGCATGAATGGTGTTGGCAATGTCGACAACCATGGCAGAAGCACGGCAACCGCACCGGTGGTTTTTATTTTTGCAACATCTACGAGAAGTCTGATGCCATCTTAAAAATGGATGAAGAGGCTGAAGCAGCTAGAGAAGACCACAACCGATTTTTACACCATTTCAACGGTTACCATGTCAACGAAAAGGACGAGAAGGTGGGAAATTTCATCGAAATTTCAGGGATTTGTCGGGACTGAGGGTTGCAGGGTACTATTGAAATGAAACCTCGTGTGATCTCAATGGCGGCTGCATACCAGGTAGACCTCGGAATTTTCATGGAAATTTCGTGACAATATGACATCATCATGACAGAGTGCAGGAGTTCACTGGGGGGGACCCCACCTTCTTGTCTGATGCTTTGGATACCCTTGCTTCTGCAAGGCATATGCTGAAGCAGTCATATGTCTACGCGTATTTCCTCCCTCCAGCGGAAACTTCCCAGAAGAAGGTGATTATTCATCACGTTAAGTCACGTGAAGAGACACGGTAATAAACGAGACCCAGGTTTTTGAAATGCAACAAGCTCTGGCGCAAGAGATTTGTGAGAGGCTGGCTGAAGAGGTGAGTTTACTCATGAAGCCGTTGTAGATGGTGTTGTAGATTCACAAAATCAAGGTGATGAACCCTGTGGATATCATGAACAGAAACAAAATCGTCTATCTGCACAAGGCTTGCAAACAGGTAATGAGATTGTCACAAGTCATCTTTGGAATCACTGAAACGTGCAGTACCTACAAAATCTCGTCGAATTTTTCGAAAGCCCAGCGGGGAGAGCGCTATACACGACCCCGGCGAAAACGATCAAGACAAAAGCAAAGGAGAAGAAGCAACAGACCAACTGGTGGATCTGCTCGAGGTGCACCTTCGGGAACCCAAACAACCATCCGGCCTGCGAATTGTGCGGACATGTTCGCTGATAAAAGTCTTGTAAATTTATTTGGACAACGAAAGATGAGGAGTTTGTGCAAAAAGACTGTGGATGTGTACAATATTGCAGTGGGTTGTTTGGTGTTGGCGTCATCTATTGCAACACTTGAATGTTAACACTCACCAACGCCGATGTCTTAAACCGGAGATAACACTGTAAAGTAGAACCGTTTACGTGCTGTCAAGTCCGGTGATCATGCTGAGTTTTCTTTCAAAGATGTTGGGGGTTCGACAGATCATATCACCTCGTTTGAATACCAAGCATAGATTCTACTCAACGACACAAAATCCTCACCGCAAGCCTATCATCGGTCTTGCTCTGGTATTCTTCACTTCTGACATTTTTTGGATGACATTACCAGGGAAGTGGGAGTGCGAGAGGTTGGGCTCATATAGGTGTACTTAGAGCTCTTGAGAAACATGGAATACACCCAGATGGTGAGTTCTCTGCACCAATATGACCGCTAACCAGATAGTTGTGTGTGGTACTTCCATGGGTGCACTGATTGCAGGAGCTTATGCTTGTGACAGGTTACATCTTGTCGAGAAGTTTTGTGCTGTAAGTCCATCATTTTTATGTATAATCTTCATCACCGGCCGAAAACAATAATCCTTCTCTTTCTTTTGGGGTAACAGTAATGAACAAAACATTCACTTTATCATACAGTAATCGAGCACCGTAGAAATTTAAAAATTGTTTAGATACCGATTAATTGATGACCGCGATCAGGATGTCAGTTGGAAGAGTTATTATGAGTTGATGGACATTGCCCTTCTAAAATTAGATCTCGCGGGCTTCATCACTGGAGAAAAAATCGCCAAATTCATGATCAAAGAGGCACAAGGGGACATTATGATCGAGGACATGAGGGTAAGTGTGCGTTGTAGAGAGAGCAGAAAACTCACCGATTTTTCAGATACCTTACGCTTCTGTCGCGACGGATCTTCGCACAGGGAAAGAGGTAAAAATATATTATAAAATTCAATTTTAATTTCTTCATGTAAGAAAAATTTTTCCAAATTTAAAAAATAATTCTTTTTTGTCAATAGAGTTGTAGATGAGGTTATTTCCAGGTTTGGATACAAAAAGGGTCCCTCGCGCATGCAGTGAGAGCGAGTATTGCCATCCCTGGTGTCTTCACCCCCGTCCGAGACCCGGAGAGATCTACTAAATATAGAACAGAGTGGCTTGTAGATGGTGCCCTCGTAAACCCCGTAAGCCGGAAAATTCCAAGATTTTTCATGTTTAAAATTCTCGGGATTGTCGATCTACAACGGCCACTCATCGTGAAATTTCATTGAAAACTGCAGGTCCCGGTATCATTATGTAGGGCCATGGGTGCAGACATTGTCATCGCGGTGAACCTCAACAGAACCGTCGCAGTGCACAGCTTGCCCAAGAAGAAGAACTCCAAGCCCGTGGAGAAAGCTTTTCTCTCCACGCTCCTCACGCCCATACCTCAGGTTTATAAAATTTATTTTTTATTATTTATTTTATTAATTTTAATTTAATTATTTTTAAATTTTAAATTAAATTATTATTTTTTGAATTTGATTTATTTTTAAAATTCAAAGCTTTACGCAGTATGAAATCTCTGTGAATTGACGAGTTGTAGACGATTGCGGATAAGGCCTCTTCGGTGTCAGACTACATCAAAGGGGCGGCTGAGTTATTTGGCAAAAAAGGCGGGAAAGTCGAGGTCCCACAAGTTGAGATCCCTGCTGAAAATAAAGACGTCCGCTCTTCCGGTAAAGTTTTTCAAATCCACCAATCAAATCTGATACCGTATAGATGACACGGTAAGAAGCGCGACCGTCATGGAGGAGGAATTCATGATCGAAGATGATTCACCACCACACATTATGAAAGTCATCAGTTCTGCCATCAACATCATGGTTTGTCTTCTGATCATCGATGGACGATCTCTTGACATCCGTCCTCTTTAAGAGTATTCGTGGTGTTTCTGCAAAATGAAAAAATCTTGGATGTGGCAAAGACACCAGAAAGCACACGATTCCGTCATTCAAGTTACATTTATATCGCCTATTTGGGATAGCATTCGTTTTGATTCACTTTGTCTGTTGCATCTTTGGCGACAGATGACATTAGAGATGTCTTTGATGGCCATGTCATGAGTCCGTTTATTGAACATTGTAGCAAAACAAGATCGTGTGCTCCAGAATGGCCGGAGATCCACCAGAAATAGAGCTGTGCCCACGTCTTCCAGGCGTTGAGACTTTTGACTTTGAAAAGGCGGAGTTTGCGATCCAATGTGGTTACCAATCCGTAGAGAACTCCATCGCACAGATCAAAGACATAATAAACCAGTATTGAGGATATTTAGACGTTTCTTTCTTCATGAGTTGAGAGGAAATGAACAATATCATTCAGATGAATAACATCATATCTGAATGTACAGCTGATGTCTTCACAATGCAAGGTGGCCGGAAAATTCTCGGGCCCCAGAGCATAAAAAAAAATGGATATTGCAAAAGCGGAGTATCAAGCTGCACAAAATATAATTCTGTACAGGTGCCAATGGATATAGATGTCAACAATATCTTAGATGATAGAGGTCCAGACAACAAGTATGCCTGCATGCTGATGATCCCTTCTGTACATAAAGAGGTCAAAGTGGTCAACACCACCAACCAGACTTGCAAAACCATGTTGAATCCTTAGTGTTCCTTTGGATTTTGTAATCTTTATAGTTTCTATAGAGAAAGGTGTACTCTTCTATCTGGATTGCCTATATATACCAAAGGAACATAGGGCAGTTGTCTTAGCAACACAACATGATAGTATTACAGCAGGTCATCTTAGCATGAAGAAAACTTCACACAAGATCTTGCATCAAGACTTGTCTTTGCTGTTTTTTGGTGATGCTGTCAGTTTAAGGTTAGGCAATGTTATCCTTGATATTATTATGGATTTCCTTGAAAAATCCTTTGAAGACACTATGAGTTTCATAGAAGTCTTTGTCTGTCTAATATATGAATTTCTTGTCTCTAAGATAATTTATCTGTCAAGAAAGTAGTTGTTTCTTTGAGCTTTTAACGCGTGATAATCCGTGACCATTTGTGATGACCTGGCCAAATGCAGTAATAAAACACTTGAGTGATCTGCAAGAGGATTGTTTTTGAGTTTACCCTCATTGTTGTTTTGTTCATCTCTTTTCTATCAATATAAAGCTTAATTGTATATTATTAACAGGCTTGATTTGAACATAAATCATAAATCCCACTTAACTCTTTTTGTAACATTCAAATATCTTTTTTCCCAAGTTGATGTTATAATTTTAGAGATGAACATCCTGCTACTGCACTTAAGAGGTCAGAGTTTAAACTCAAAATGTTAAAGATACAAAATAATAAAACCCTAAACCTAAAAAAAATAAAATTTATATCGTTCTAAACATAACCTATCAGCAAGAATCTAATTTAACTTGAATAAGACGAATTGTTTGTATCTTAATACAAACATGATTCAAGAATCAAACATGTGCCCTATAAGGGATCATATGAAAAAAACAGAAAATTTCTTTGGTTTGAGGGTGTCAACAGCATCCATTTCTTTTGTAAAGACAATATATCTATCCTTTATTCTAGCGATAGAAGACCATGATGATCGTGATGATCACAAAGAGAATGGCAAACAACTTCAATATCATCCCTCTTCTATTTGTGATGTACTGCTGATACTTCATGAGCTGGCCTTGTGCAGCCTCTGCATTGTCTAAAGCCAGTAATACATTCGAGTCCACTCTGTTCTTTTCAGTCTTGTTCCACTTTCACTGACAAATACAACAGTTGACAATACTAAAGAGGCTGCAACAGACTTGCAGAAGACAGTTCCTCAGACACAATTGTGCCAAAGTATTTTTCAAAGTCTTACTCACAACAGCAGAGCCGAACAACCACTTGGCAACTATCTTTAAAGCTGAGGATGTGAGATCGTACCTGTCTAAAACTTCACCCTGCTCTGTGACAAGGTGTGCCAGCTGTCTGAAGACGCCTTGCAGCTCGGAAATGGTCGATTCGATCTTCTCTACAGCGCCAGTAGACCTCTTTGTCTCTTGGACACGTAAGAGGGAAGCTTCTGGGGGCATTTGAATGGATACTTGTCCAGCTTTAGAGGTCAATATTTGGTGTCGTTGTGGTTTCGCGAAAAATCTATTATTAGAATATTGTGGCACAAACGAGTTGAAAATATTTTGGTTATATCGTGAAAACAAGTTTAGACCTTTCAACGTACGGTAATTACCGTAAGAGACCACGGTATGGAACCGTGATTCTCGTCAAGGTCCAAATCCGTGGAACCCCGTCACTGTTTTTTATCCGCGATATTACGAGAACACACTCATCTAAATAAAATGTGCGGTAGAAACCACAAAAAAACACGTTAAGAAACCGCGAGATACTCACATTGGTCCGGGTCTTCGCTCACCACGCTGTTCTGCCTATCTGATTCAGTTTATTCTGATTTTATTTGAATTATTTGAATTTTTTGAATACTTACCCTATGGTGTCGTCCATTAAGATCAACCTCTTCCTTTGCCGCAATGCTATATTTTTTTATTTTATTTAAGTTGAGTTTTTATCCTTTGTATATCACCACTAATCACTCAATCGTATTTTCAAATCATATCTTTCTGAAATAATATTGTTCAAAGACGGTACCTGTTGTCCCAGTCAGACTGTCCACTCTCTTCTGCTGTTCTTTTGTTTTCTGTACATGTCATCACATTGTTACTGATAAATATAGACATAGATTATTGGATACAAAGTTCCCGCAGAAATATCAATAAGAAACGATTTTGTGAAATCAAGACAGATCATGATCTGTTGCTGGACTTTAGCACCAAGCAGAAGCATCATTAAAAGCATCATTACGAATGATGCTTGACAGACATATGGATGAGGTATATGTAGAGGACGAGTCATACCTTTGAACGAATGGCGAGAGACTCAGAGAATGTCTGTGTGATCTGGACGAGCCTTGAATTTAAACCAAGAGTCACGTTTTCGCAGTGTTTGACACTGTTCTTATTGCTCGTTTTCAGAGATGATAAAAGTCCTTCATGATTTAATGATCATCATGAGATAAACATCCAAAAGTCACCTTGGCCATGTTGAGTTTGTTGCGCTCTGCTCCTCTCTAAGGCTTCTACTTTTACCTTTATGTCCTCAATTCTCCCTTTGATATAGACGATGAGTCCCTGTATCTCTTCTTGCATGAACCAGCTGATGCTGTTGTAGATGCAAGTGCGTAGTCACGTGACCGCAATTTATGGCAATGGTTTTCAGAAATGCCAAAATGCAGCAGAAGAAAAGTGGAAGACTCTGATGATGATTACGAAGAGCTAAACAAGAAGAGGGAGAAGAAGATCGCCAAGAGGGATGGAAAATCTGTGAAGAAAAAGAAACCCCCAGCACCCACCCCAGAAGCTGACTACATTGGAGTCACCGATTATTTAGAGGGTGACATCGACCTGGTGATGATTGGTTATAATCCAGGGATCAAATCAGGGACGACCGGACATCACTACGCCGGGCACAATAATCACTTCTATAAGCTCCTGATCGGCTGTGGTCTGAGTGAGTGTCACAATTAATCATTCTCGGTATCTGATTGTTTGTTAATAGTCGATGATGCAAATGTGACGTATAAAGATGATTGGAGTCTGCCGTCAAGATTTCACATCGGCCTCACGAATATCGTCGAAAAAACCACCAGAGTGAGTACTGGCTTATTTTGGTGTACATTGTCGTTCCTTGAAATAAATGTGGATCAATTTTTGATTGATGATGATTCAGACCTCAGCAGAGTTGACGGGGAAGGACATGAGTGAGGGCTCTGTGATATTGATGAAGAAGTTGGACAGACTGGCAAGAGATCCAAATGTAACTCTCTGTTTCAACGGAATGGACATATTCAAAACCTGCCAAAAAATGTTCAAAAACACATCACAGGTGATCACATTTATTTTACTTTTAGGATGTTTTATTGTTGAGTTTTATTTGAATTTTGAAGGTGAAAGTAGAGCGCCAACCAGCAAAAAAGGTAAAAAATCAACGAGAATATAAATAATAATTCAATTTTCAGTCCGTCTTAGGCCTTCACCCAAAAGGTACGATAAGATTCCCAGGGTGTCATAAATGTCATTTTGACATGTCATGACAGGTACGTTGACCGGTGTGGAGGCTGACATTTTTGTCGTACCTTCTTCAAGCGCAAGAGTGACACAATACCAATTGGAAGATAAAGCTCTATGGTATCAGGTAATGGATGTTGATCATTTTGGCATCATTTCGCTTTGTTGCAAGTACACATAAAGACACAGATGAATTCGCGATATTGCAGATCGTGTTCATTCTTCACCATTGATCTGACAAGATAAAGACCCTCGCAGCTGTTGTAAACCAGAAGAGACGACAAAAGTACCCGCCAGGAGACACCAAGGCGCCACAAGAAATGAAAGTGAAATTAGAAGCCGTAAAATAAACATCTTCATTTGGATTTCTTTAATTTGGTAGATTCATCTCAGCAAAGGCATCTTCTACCGTCCACTTTGGCAAAATATGGAGGAATGGATGTTGATCATTTTGGCATCATTTCGCTTTGTTGCAAGTACACATAAAGACACAGATGAATTCGCGATATTGCAGTTCGTGTTCATTCTTCACCATTGATCTGACAAGATAAAGACCCTCGCAGCTGTTGTAAACCAGAAGAGACGACAAAAGTATCCGCCAGGAGACACCAAGGCGCCACAAGAAATGAAAGTGAAATTAGAAGCCGTAAAATAAACATCTTCATTTGGATTTATTTAATTTGGTAGATTCATCTCAGCGAAGGCATCTTCTACCGTCCACTTTGGCAAAATATGGAGGATGATGCTTCCTCACTGACTCTAGGCAGTCAGGACAAGCTGCAAGATCTATATAATCTGCACAAGTGTGCACCACTCTCTTGTGCCAACAAATCATTCTGGTCTGTCTTCACCCTCAACATCAACTTCGACGACTTCCACAGACTTTTCACATTTTGTTAAGTTGGACACCTGTTTAATTCTAAGGATTGCAGGAACAAGCTAATTTTTGTTTTTGTTCTGTTCTGCAAATGTTCCTGTTCTGTTCCAAAAAATTCTGATGTTTTTGTTTCTGTTCTGGAATTTTTCCAGAACAGAACAGAACACAAAATAATTAAGCCCTGTTCCAGAACATTGAAGAACATGCCTAAGAGAACAGCAGAAGAGAGTGAGTCAACAGAACAGGAACATTTGCAGAACAGAACAAAAACAAAAATTA
>MZNV01001838.1:0-59154 GCA_002081555.1 Protostelium mycophagum | reverse complement strand
CAGAAAGCCAATCAGTTTGTTATTGGCAATAGAGAGTCTTTGCAGCGACGGCATCCTGTGATGTGTCACCATAGTAGAAACATACAAAAATATACGGACTATTACCTTATCTTTGTGAACAGCTGTATCACCCATCCACCGATGTTGTTACCATCTATCAGACAGTCTGTCATGAATAGCCACTCCAGTATTGCAGATATTAGGTCATTGTCCGGTAATTGGTTATCATCAAAGTAGTTGTTAGAAGCATCAAAGTAGACGATAGAGAGAGGAAGCTGGCTGAAGATCTTGTCACTGAAGCTTTGAATCTGTTGTTCGATATATCTGTCACATATGAGAATCGCACTTGATCAGTGAGGGGTGATCACCAAGATGTACAAGTGCAGGATGAGATGCTGTGGATATCCATCTCAAGTCGAAAATAGCTCCATCAAACCCATTGTTTGCAAGGTTTAGCTGCCAAAAATTAGCTATCAGAGTGATGATTGAGCATTCTTACAGAGACAAGACGGTTCCATTTGGCAAGAAATGGAAGCTCTCCAGTGAAACTGTTATTTTCCAAGTTCACAAATGTCAGACCAGCGAGGTTGGAAAGATCCGGTAGTGCTCCTGTGAGGTTGTTGGAAGCTAACGATAACCTCTGGACTACGTATTATCAGTCAAGGATAAATAAGCTGCCGTGCGTTGCACGGACTTTTAGACATTCCCATCCGAAATCATTCAAAAATACTCACGCCTTATCAGACTTTGGACACTTGTTGGTACAGATCCCGATAACTGGTTGCTATCGAGCAGCATCTCCTGCAGCGAGGTTGCTTGTGATAAGTTGGGGATGTGTCCTTGCAGATTGTTGGAATTTAGATTAAGGGTGACCAACTGTGGCATATTGCTGAAGATCTCGGGTATCTGTTACGGATCAGTTGGATTCTTGTACTTTTTTGTCATGCAAGATCATTCTTTGAAAACTAATCATGTTTGTCTTGTTGAAGAGACAATCACCTGCCCAGAGAAATGATTATATGATAAATCAATAGCCTCGAGTTTGGTGAGGTTCTGTAATTGTGGATTGATCTGACCCTGCAAAGAACATCCCGCCAGTGTCAAGTTTGTGAGACTGACTGGCATGTCTGGTATTCCTCCGCTCAGTGTATTGTATCCCAAAAGCAAAACTTGAATCTAAGATAACCAGTTCAGTAAAAATGCATCCACAAATCAATTCGTCTGATTTCATGTTATATTGTTATTATTGATAAAGAATATTCGATCATCACATTTGTATAGTTGCTCAGATCAGGGATCTCTCCGGTGAATAAATTCGAAGAGTAATCGACGTGTTGTAGTGGTGACGTCGAGTTGCGAGGGAACACTAACGGACCAGACAGGTAATTACTGTCAAGAGCTACATGAATCAACACCAGATCAAACTGTATTTACATACTCATCAGAATGATCAACGGAAAGTCTAAGATAGATTGTGGGATCTGAGATCTTCAGTTGGATCTCCACTTATTAGAAACTCACTTCTCCAGTCAGGTAATTCCTAGAAAGCCCGAGTTGTTCGAGATTCACGAGATTACTGAAATCTGGCGGGATCGTACCGTTCAGTTGATTGTCTGTGAGAGCCAGAGACCGGAGGAATGTGAGTCCGCCGAGACACGGCGGAATCGGCCCTACAAATAGATTGCTATAAAGCTCAAGTGTTCGGAGTTGTTTACAATTACACACATCTTCGGGAATGGGCCCCGTGAGGCTGTTATGACCCGCGTACATCTGAAATATTTATTGATGATTTTTTAACATCTACTCACATTCTTTAAAGACATCAATCCGTCAAATTTTAACGGGAACGGTCCGGTAAAATAATTATATTGGAGATCTAATTCTTGCAAACTGGTCAAATTACTCAAAGATGATGGTATCGCATCGAAAAAGTTGTATGCAAATTCGGCCGTGAGCATGCTGGTTGCTTCGCAGAAAGAATCTGGTATTGGACCTGTATATGTCACTGTGACATCCGGTGTCAAAGTGTCACACCTGACATCTGATTGAAAGATACACTGATGTGTGCGAAAGATGGCATGTTGTAGAAATCAGGAAGACCGCCGGAAATACTGGAAATTTAATTTTAAATTTTCAAACTTCAATGCCAAATAAAATATTTCTGATGACTCACAAGTTATTAGCCACGGTGAAAGCAAAAAGGTTGGGATGACCTGTAAAATTGGGCACCATTCCTCCGAGTCGATTCGATTGCACTAAACGTTTAGTTTTCAGTCTTGTTACTCATCATCAAAATTACTCACCATTTACGAAGAATAAATTCTTGTTCTCGAAGAAATTGACGGGAAGTGTGCCTGACATTCCACAAGAGTCTATACTGAGATATTGGAGTTGTGTCCACAACATGATACTGCTCGGAAACTGTTTTTGCATCATTAGACCATCATTAACATCGTTCGGAGGAATGACAGATCTGTAACATAAACTTACAACTCCACCGAGAATACAATACTTTGCGGAAAACCACTGCAACTGTGGTGTAGAAGTGATCAGACTTTCTGGAATGCCACCTGTCACCAAAGACCCTTGTATGTCAAACTTGGTGAGGTTCGGCAGATTCCAAATGATGGAAGAGTTACTGAGTGAACCAACGAGGCCATTATACTGGAGAACTATCTCTATCACAGACCCTGTGGTTCATCGGCTCCGTATTACTCATGAAATGATATCATTTTACCATTAAGGCATGTAACTTGATAAAAGCTACAAGAATCAGCACTTCCCCAGTTTGTGTTGTCATTCCAAGAAGGTCCTGCACTATGTCAGTTCACGTCCACCCAGCTGCTTCCGCGCTCACCGTTTAGAGCGTGAAAGAAGCTCATCAGAGAGTCATGTTCTGCTTGCAAAGACCATTGTGCACTTGCACAGCCGAGCAGCAATAGCAACAACGACAACACCTCTCCCTTCATCATCGTTCAGAATTAAACTTGTTGAGGTTTGCAGGATTGTTCCGCTCATCCCGCTTCCTCCGTCACTTTTGACGTGCGGAATGACGAATGAATGACACTCGTTACTTTTTGCGACCACGTTCCGCTACCGTAAACCCACGTTAACGCCGACACGGAGAAAAGTTGTCTTACGCGTATTATTCAGAAATTGGATGCAGAAGCTTTTTGAGCAAAGTGCCGCACGCTGGACGTGTCTGTGACATCGAAATGAGAACCTCTTCAACGTTGTCCATTCGTAGCTATAAATATCATCATATCCACTCTGCATTGTGATGTCAAATGAATCCAGCAGACCATTTTCTTTATGAAATATTAGATGTACAGACAATGCCTCAATTTTGATGATGACGTTTCACCGTTAAAAAAGAATTGGTCAACTTCCCTCAAATCTACAATCGTGCATCTTCATTGGAATTTGTTTTGTCCTGGTGCAAAGCTGTCGTTCAAGCTCATAGAGTCTCTTATCATCCCCCTTGTAATCATCAGTACCTCCATCTTTACATCTTTACAACCAATCCAAACCGCATATGTTTGTTTAAAAAATGCGTGAATGTAGCAGTAATTTTAAGTTTAAATTTTTATATTATATGTAAAAGAATTGACTTACTGTACTCTTGCGGCGTCGTGCTGTCTTGATGCGACTGTTTTATCTCGATCAAAATTACGCGTAAATCCCACCGCTTTTGGCGGTTGTCTTTTCTCTTCTACCTGGAATATCTTAACTTTGCTCTTTTAAAAAAAATCGAATTTCTTTCAAAAATAAAAATAAAATACTTTTTCCTTCTTGCTCTTTTTCTCTTTTTTTCCTTTTTTCTTTTCTTTTTTTGATTTTTTCGATTTCTTCTCTTTTTTATCTCGCTTTTTTCCGCTTGAATCGGAATCGGATCCGGATCCGGATTCGCCTTTATGCGTTGGTGATGCTTCCACTTTGTGTTTTTTTTGTCTGTGCATTTCAACCAAAGACAATCCTCTGGGTGCCTATATCTGTCATCCTGATTTATCTAAAGTTTGTGACACACCATGTCAGCAATGGCCGCTTCCTTCTGTGCATTTGATGCTCTTATCCTCTCAGCTTCTGCTTGTTCTCTTGCTTTTGCCTAATATTATTGTTAGAAAAAAATTTGATTCAAAATTTGAATTTTTCACTGTAAAATTCTTCGTTAAAACAATTGGAATTTTTCCTCGAAAAAATCTACATTACTGCTAACTCACAGCTTCCGCCTCTGGATTTCCCTTGTCTTCACCAACAGTTGTCCAAGACTGATCTAATTTTTGTCCTGCTGTACCAGATTTGCTAAATTGACGAGGTCCAGTTGTGGCTAAAGATCAGCCATGATTGTGAAAATGTACTCACCAATTGATTTTCCCTCGGGCAATTGTAACATCCATTCTTCTCTCTTTACTTTTCTGCTCGGTTCTACATTTCCCTCTCTCAATCTGTGATTCTTAATACGATTAATTCATAATTTTAAAGTGAGATCATACTTCTTCCAATTATCGATCTCTAACTCTCTCGCTTGTTGATCAATTTCCTTCTGTCTCTTCTCTGCTTCTTCTAAAGTCTGTTGTGTTGGCCGTTGAGGACCAATGACATCGTGTTGTATAGATGGTGATGTTGGAGCTTCTGAAGGTCTCTGAGCGAAAACACCATATGACCTCTTTGTTGCCGGAGAGGGACCTGCACTCTCTATTCCCGGTTGCTCTGGCGCTGCCTTGCGTACAAAACCAGGTGGAAGCGAAGGACCCACACTCATCTGATCACCTCTCAAATTGTGATTTGTGGAAAGTCATCCATCTCACAAACAACCCGCCATCAATCGAAAGGAAGGAGCCCTCTTCCAGAATTTCTCCTCAGCCACAAAAAATTGTTCAGCAAAATGTAAAAATAATGTCTATATATTTGATTGATAGAAATCAGACATCTATATTTATATAAATAGTCCATGAGTGGTAAGGCTATTGCCCCATATATGTGGCAAAAAGAATTCTATTTATTTGAAATAAATTATCTACAAAACAAAATTTCCTTTTAGTGGTGATCGTTCGAGGAAGAAGACAAGTGCTTTGACTCTCCACCGATAGAATGCAGCCAGTCCACCACCTCCTGATGTCCACCTCTTAAGGCATCATCTGCGGGGGTGTTTCCCCATCGATCTACAATGTTGAGATAAGCTCCCTTCTCTTTTAAAAACTGGAGGCAGTCGAGATGTCCTTCGGATGCAGCGAGATGAGCGGGGCTACGAAGGTCGTAATCTGCAGAATCTGGGTGTACATTGTCATGTATGATGTAGTGTTGGAGGTCGACTAAACGTCCATCAGCGGCTGCTCTGATCGTCTGTATGATCTTGTAATCATCATCTGTCTCGTGCTTTCTAGAACAAGTAAATCAGATTATTCAGCTTCTTTAAAATATAAATACCTCGGTAGGTGTGAATGATGTGATGAAGTCGGAAGGTGTCCAGGTTCTCTGATCGCTGAACCAGAGATGATCTGTGAAAAGAGATGGAAGTTGAATCTCTCATTAAGACGTCTACAGAACTCCAACCCTCTGACAGAGTTTCCTCTGAAATCTAGTGGAGGAGAATATATACAGAGGCCGAGCAGGTTGGGGATAGACACAAATATACACCCAGACACTCCTGATTTAGCGGGCAATCCGACTTCGAAGGCCCATTGTCCAGAGTAATCATACATGCCACATGAGAACAGAAGGATGAGTAAGGAATGGACCGTCTTGTAGCTCAAAACAGGTCTTTTTCAATTAGAAAAATTTTATAAAAACAAATACTCACGTTTTGGTAATTGGATCCACACCATTATTGGCAATCGTGGCCGCGATGTTTGACATCGTCTTCACATCAACCTCCATTGAACAGCACTGAAAATAAAAATCCAAGGTGTCCATGATGTGTGTACCTTTTGGAAAGGCCTCATGTTCTGCCTTTGAAGATTATTATAAATAATTTATCTGAAGAATCACCATGAAATATGCCAAAGCTTTGTTTCTGTCAGCAGAGTCTCTTTCGGACAAAAATATGGTGTTGCTGAAATTGATCTTCGAGCCACCAGCAAGCTTCTGAAAGTGCTGCAGACATTTATCGTACCGCTCTGCATTACCAAGGTCCCTTGAGATCAAAGATGATAAAAGAATGGCACCAGTGTTAACGAAGGGGTTGTAAGGTTTGTTGGCATCGTTCAACGTAAATGAATTGAAACGGACTCCAGAAGGTTCACAGCCGATCCAACGATGTACCTTGATCGGGTGATTTTCTGCAGTTAAAGAGGAACCGGATTATATTACCTCCTCTGTACCATGTTCTTCACAAGCCATTGTGTATAATAGAGGTTTAGAAGTGCTCTGCATGGAAAACTGCTTTTCATCGTCGCCCATAGAGAATTGATAACCATCCACAGTGCGAACTGAAAGTGCGAAGAGGTCAGAATCCACCTTCTCTAATTCTTTGATGTAACTGGCATTCTTTCCACCGCGTGTATTCCTGCACTGCTCGAAAACTTCCTTCACCTCTGCCTCAAACAGTTTCATCAAGATCTTTGGATCAGACTCCCCATTATATCTTGATTTCAACAACTTGAGAAGCATGTTTGTTGTTGCGCATCGGCTGGACTGAAATTTGAAAATTTTCTTCACACTTTGAAAATCCCGACGACACGTTAACTGCGGCAACAAGACACGTTAAGCTTTGCACAAATAATGTGGAATTGTAAACTGTAAACTGAAGCTAAATGAGGTTTTTTCAAACTCGTTACGCGGAGTGCGAGAACGTGTTTTCTTCCAAATTTCTCTATTCTCGCACCAAAAATAAGGAAAACTTCGTTTCAGAGTGCGACGCGAGAAATAGTTCAAAATAAATAAGATGATGCATCATCAGTGCGAGATCTTTATTTGTAGGATCCTTTGTCTTTGTGCTTGATTGTGATTTCGTCCAAGTGGGTATTCCTCAGTCCCTCCTTTTCCTCTTGCTTCTGCTGATTATTAGATTATCTGTGAATTCCATTTTGGGTGGACATTATGAACTTGATGAGCACCATCCTTGCAACTGCCCGTCTCTCATCGCTTGAATTCCATCGTCAAGTTATTGGGAGTCCTTCTGTTGCGTGTTGCGGTTATGTGATCTGTTGATTTCTGGGTAAAATCCCAAAAAAAACCAACCACATCCAGACAACAGCCACATAAACACCAATCACGTCTAATTGACCTCTCCATAACACCAATTCAAGAGGAGAAGATTCTGACCTCCAACAAATGTCCAATTCAAATTGACATACATAATACACATGAGAGCAGACTTCATCACTCTCAAGGTGTCACACTCCACTCTTGACTACCTGTGACTTCACCATGTGGGCTGATCACTGATAGACAATCCATATGAGGATGAGAAATAAGATAAATTTGCGCTGCACTCTGTAACGTGTTTTTTCTTATTCTTGGGTGCAAGATTTTGTGTTGATGCGACCTGTCACATTATTTTGAAAAATATAAAATCCCAAAAAAAACCAACCACATCCAGACAACAGCCACATAAACACCAATCACGTCTAATTGACCTCTCCATAACACTAATTCAAGAGGAGAAGATTCTGACCTCCAACAAATGTCCATTTCAAATTGATCACTCTCAAGGTGTCACATTCCACTCTTGACTACCTGTGGCTTCACCATGTGGGCTGATCACTGATGGACAATCCATATGAGGATGAGAAATAAGATAAATTTGCGCTGCACTCTGAAACGTGGTTTTTCTTATTCTTGGGTGTGAGATTTTGTGTTGATGCGACCTGTCACATTATTTTGAAAAATATGCCAAAAACACCTCTCACACTTCGCGCAACGAGTTTGAAAAAACCTCAATTGCCACACCCTCTATTTTTTAGGCACTTTTTATTATTTAGTATTAATTGTTTGATTTTATAAATTGACATACATAATACACATGAGAGTGGACTTCATCACTCTCAAGGTGTCACACTCCACTCTTGACTACCTGTGACTTCACCATGTGGGCTGATCACTGATGGACAATCCATATGAGGATGAGAAATAAGATAAATTCGCGCTGCACTCTGAAACGTGTTTTTTATTCTTGGGTGCGAGATTTTGTGTTGATGCGACCTGTCACATTATTTTGAAAAATATGTCGAAAACACCTCTCGCACTTCGCGCAACGAGTTTGAAAAAACCTCAATACTGCGAGCAAAGGCAATGATCTTGTTCGCTCTGCAGTGACAATCATTTGAGGCAGGAAGATTCTGGAGGATAAATAGCCTACAGAAATATTTTTATTCACATCCAAAATATAATAAAATACAATTGATTCTATAGTTAATCTATTTAGACTCTTCCAACAGCAGCGGGGGTGTTGCCTGTGATGGCGGCGGGTGTGGTGTCCTTGGTGTTGGAGATGGTGGCAGAGGTTCCAGAGACTCCGACGTGGGTGTCGAGCTTGGGCTGTGACTTGTGTCTGACGGCTCTGTTCATTCTGTCGGACAGAGAGTTACCAACGTTGGAAAGTCCGTCAGCAACGGCAGACTCCAAGCGGGTCTTCATGGCACCAGCAAAGAGCTTGGTGGCGATCTTGTCCAAAATGGAGTGCTTGGCCTTGACAACGTGGACCTTGAGGTTTCCGATGTCGCAAGAGGCCTTGCGGAAGTTGACGGTAAGAGGTCTCTTGGAGGAGGTGGTCAACTCCCAGACAATCTTGATGGAGGCTCCGGGGGGCAATACGGCAACATCGACAATACCCTCGTCCTCGATCTTGGGGAGCTTCTTGCGGAGGTAGTAGAAGTTGACATTCTTCATTGCGATGGTGAGGTTGGTGAGCTTGAGCTTCAAGCGGGTGACCATCTGGTCCTGGGATTCAGAGTTGAGTCCCACTTTAGCCTTTGTGTGGACATCCAAAAAGAAACGGTCGGGGACGAGGTCGGTGGCAGAGAGGACAATGTTGGAGAGCTCAAAGTCGTACTTGGGTGTGGTTCCGTAGACACGGTTGATGGGGATGTAGTTGAACTGCTCGATGAGGATGGGGGCCAACAGGTTCTTAAGGTGGGGAAGAGAGTTGGTGAGCTGAGCGATGGAGACGTTTCCGCTCTGGTCTTGGGCGAGATCGCGGAAGAGCTGGGCAAAAGAGTCCTGGACCTCAGTGAGGGTGGCGTCTTCTCTGATGGCGTAGAAGATGCTCTTGATCTCGTCGGCGATGGCTCTGCTCTGAGTGCGGAAGTAAGGAACGTTCATCCAGTAGACGGTGCGGTCGACGAGCTCGTCCATGCGGGATACGTATCTCTCCTCGTTCAACAAAGAGGGGTTGATCATGGTCTCGGAGGCAAAGTTGGACCAGTCAACACCGAATTGGCGGACTTCGGGGTGCTCAGTGGCAAAGTTGTAGTACTCTCTCAACGATCTGATGAGGTTGTCCAAAGTACGACCTCCCATGAATCTCTCGATGAGCTCTCTGACTCCGTACATGGCGCTCTGGGATTGTTGTCCAGCGGCTTGGACGTGGGGATCGGAAGCAGATTGTTCCTTGAGGTCGCTCAAGTGGTCAAAGAGGGTGAAAACGTTGTTAAGGGCGTTTCCATAGTTGGGCTTGGCACCGAGGCGGGTGATGAGTTGTCTCCAAGAGTTGATCAACTCGCGCTTCTCCTCGCTGGTGAGGGTGATGTTCTTAAAGTTGGGGTCAGCAGCGCCGGCGGCAACAGAGGGTGCTGTGGAGGGTGCGGAGGCGAATCCAGTGGAGGGGATAGAGGCGGTGTTGAGTGTCTCTCCCTGTCTGGCGGTGTACACAGCACCGGTGCTGGTGATGTTGTAGGCGGGGACGGTGGGGACGGAGGTGAATCCGGTGTCGTAGCTGTAGTACTGTCCGGCAAGTCCAGAAGAGGAGATGGAGTGTCCTCCGGTGTATCCTGATGGGATGGTGCGTGTGGTTGATTCCTCAGACTGCATTCTGTTCCAGAACAACTTCTGGAAGGTTTGGATCTGGTCCAAGAGAAGTCCTCTCAATTCTCTTGATTGGGTGAGGAGTGTGGCGAGTTCTCTGGCGGTGTTGGCGAGGTCGTTTCCGACCAATTTGGCATTGGATCTGGGGTTGATCTTGGCGTTTGAGCCTGTGGCGGCGGCGTTTCTGCTGGTGAGGAGGATCTCTTGGAGCTTCTGGTCAGAGTTCTTTTCGACCAAAAGGTTCTTTGTGGCTTCGAGGATACGTTCTGTGTCCTTAGCGAGAGTCTGTCCGTGACCATCCAGGTGGCTTCCAGATTGGTTCACTGACTGTTGAGCGGAGCTGAGGGAATCCAGCATGACGGCGTTAGAGGGGACGGTGCCTGAGGCGATGTTACGGGCGGTCTCGAGACCTCCTGATCCCTTGCCGAGTTCTACAGTTACTTTGCTCTCTGCAGCACATCAGATGACGAAAGATTACGACTCCAAAGATTATCACCTTGTTGGTGGGACATTATATTGATTTGGTGTTGCGTGTCGTTGGTTGGTGTTGCGAAAAGTGATTTCTGCGGCTAAGAAACTCTTCGTGCACGCGAATTCCACATGGATAATACGTGTGGAACTCGCGAAGAATTGGGGCGAGTTACACAAGCGCTCAAGATCGAAGCTTCTCTTGTAAAGAGGTAGATTTCACATTACGTATAAAGAAGACAAGTTTATTAGAACTTGAAGCTGGCGATGTGGTTGTAGGACTCGTCTGGGATGTTGTCGAAGCTTCCGATACTGTACGGGTCCTCGATGAGGATCTTTCTCTTGGTTTCGACCATCTCTTGGTATTCGGCCTCCTCGTAGTCCTTCTTGAGCTTCTCGAAAGACAAATCTCTTCCCTTTGCCATAATTTGTATCGTTGGTAAATTGTAAGATATCTATCATCGTTATTTTACATTGTATCATGAGGTCATGTGTATCATGAACAGACGGAATATAATGGCCTCACTCCTTTTTGTGTCATCTCTTTACGAATGGATTCCATCTTCTCAAAATCTTTTTGATGCACAGCAAGTACCAACAAAGCATTATAGACTCGGACATCGTTGGGCAAATCTTTCCATACATTCAATACTTCTGATACCTCTGTATCCTATTTATGTTATTGCTGAAATCATCTATGATGATTGATTTATGATTAATCATGAGATCCTTCTAAAAGTTGTTGGCGAAGCCACATGAAAGTAATAAATAGTTATATTTGTAAATTACCAGACGTGCACCAATATATGATCTAATCGTTGCAGCTACAATCTGAAAGTGTTAAATTCAGATTATAAAATGAGGTATTACCTCCGGTGTGGGGGTTGTGTTAGAGGCTATGAACGTCTTCTTAACAAAGTTGATAAGCAGGGCGCATGTACGTCTGTGCCACATGTTTGAAATCAGATCTTGTAACGCTTCGGCAGGCAGTTTGATTCCTTTTGATTGTGCCTCGCTGAATGTCTCCTCTGTGCAGAATGAGAATAAACAATTCCTCTCTACTCACCAAACTCTTGAATGTTCCCATCTTCTATGAGAAAGAAAAGTCTGACAGCGAGTTCTTCCGGTGATCTTGGTGATTCCTTGGCTTGCATTTCATGTGGGACGTATTGTCTACCGTAGGCCAATTTATCAACATAGAGTTTTCGCATATCCTACCAAAGTGAGAGAAGGTCTTTGAAAATCAAATCTTCACCCTTTTTCTGCCTTCATCTTGGAAGAGTTGCTGGAATAGTGCATTCTGATTGGATGGAGGAAGAGGTTTCTTAGAAGAGGGAGGGCGGCGAGAGGCACAGAGGACATTATTCAATGAGAATGATCTCTGATGTCCTTGGTTTACTTGGTTTGGAGCTCTCAACAGAGGGGTTGACCTTCCAGAAAGACGAAAGAGGGGCATCATCTTGAGTGGGGAAATGGGATCACATCATCATCTGAAAAAGTTATTCCGCATCTACAACGCCGTTTACGTAAAAAGGATGACACGAGGTGTCTGCTTTAAAAATAGATCACCTTCGCTCTCTCTGCACACCGGAGCGATGATCGCGACCGAGTACATCACAGACATATTTATCGCACAATGTAAAGACACGGGTGACCGGCCGAAGAAAGATGAGGCTTCTACTTTCAAAAAGCAAGTCCAAACACGATGTAGAGGAGGAATTTTTGAGTTAAGATCCAGCAGGTTTGTATAATCATCAATTCTAAGCGTTTAAAATACCAGATTGGGACCACTTGCTGCAGCTGCAATTGCAAAAGTACTGAAGAGTAATACACAGCTCAGAACGTTAGATCTCCACGCAAACAGTAATTTCGAGGATGAATCGGCACACGTTGATCACTTCAGGCATCAAAGACAGCGGCTGTATCGCGATTGTGGAACTGCTTAGGTCGCCACAATGTTTCTTACAAGAATTGAATTTGGGATGTAACGACATTTGGGACGAAGGTGGAAAATCGATTGGAGATGCTCTCAAGATGAACAAGACGGTAAGAGACATCGCGATGATCTCTCAATAACCTTCTCGATTAGCTCCAAGTTTTGGAATTGGGATCATCTAAATCGGTGTGGCATGACAACAAACTCGGGTATGAAGCGGCGATCTCCATCGCAGAGGTGATGTACATTGAGTTTTGATGGTGTTCATTCGTGCTAGGGTCTGGAGAAAAATGATTTTTTGACATATCTTGGCTTGAACAGAAATCTCATCGGCCAAACAACAACTCGAGGATCAGATGCGATCGCGAGGATGCTTAGAATGAACAAAGTATTATCAACCATCAAATTATCGGAAAATTATCTCTCCACACGAGGAGGGATACCCATAGTAGAATCAATGAACTACAACGACCAGCTCAAGCACGTGGATTTATCAAGCAATAATATGGGGTCAGAAGTTGGCATGGCTATTGGACAAGTGCTCAACAGCCATCACAATATCACATTTCTCAATCTGTCCAATAACAAACTGGGATCAAGAGGAGTGAGCGCGATTGGTGAGGCTCTTAAACACAATCAAGGGATACTCACAATCAACTTGGCAAATAATAACATGGGCGACTGGGGCGCTACCTCCATCGCGGAGGCCCTATCTATAAATACTTCCATTCTGAACATAAATCTAAGTTCCAACAATATAGGGGTGAGCTTAGTCTTCATTTCTTTTCTGAGAGAATCAGTCAAATGGTGGGTTTGCCATCGCCAAGAGTCTTCCTCATCACAAAATGCTTGTGAATCTTTACATCGGCAACAACAGCCTGGGAAACGAAGTCATCATGGAAATGTCTAATCATCTGATTGGGTAAGACATCATTTTCATGATATAATCTAATATATTCAGCTCCTCCATGAACATACAGAATCTCGATCTCAGTACGACAAAAATCAGTGAGATGGGAGGTATTTGCTTCAATCGAAGCCGAACCAAAGATTGAAAAGTACTCAGGTGTCGCTCTGGCTATTGCCTTGGAGACAAATGACATATTGACAACATTAAAGCTGAATGACAATTTTCTATCAGAGAGCGCCGGCCGTATCATGGCAGATCATTTCGTGTCCAACAACAAGTTAATATCGATAGATATGTCAGGAAATCAATTGAACCATGCGACAATACAGAAGGTCAAGAGCACATGCAACCGAAATCGAAATTTAAAAAAGGTAATTTTAATTCTTGGAATCATATAACGATCATGACGGTCCGATAGATGCAGACACTAGCTCCACTGAAGGAGGAAATCGTTCGTTTAAAAGAGGAGAGAGTGAGTATTCAACTCCAGAGTTCTTTTCTTAATGATTTCAGACGAAATTACCCGCGAAGGAGGCTGAACTGGAAGCGCAATCAGAAGCTGTCCTCAGCGCCCAACGCGTCATTAAAAACACTGGTAACGTGATGCACTGTTATAAGTTCTGAAAATCCCAGAGCAACAAATATCTCAAGTCAAAGAAGACACTCAATCTGAAATCAAACAACTGCACAAAAAGTTGGGAGAGGTTCAGACGCAACTGAAGGATGAACGCCAGAAATTGAAAGATCGAGAAGAAGACATGGAGAAAATGCAGGAGGACTACGACGGTAAAATCAAGGAGCTCCAGGCGACTTTAGCCACAGAGCAGATACTGAAGGCGTCGTTAGAGGCACAATTAGATGAGCAGACAAATGTTTTCAACGAGGCGAACAAAATACACGAACAGAAAGTAGAGTGAGGATCCTGATGTCTGAATTCATCATGATGAATGACGAGAATACAGCGAGATACGAAGGGGGATCGAGAAGGCAAGAGAAGAAACGACAGAGCTCCGCGAGAAGGAGAAGAACATCATCGAAGAACTGGAGATATTGAGGGAGGAGGAGAGGCAGCTCCAACAGAAAAAAAAGAAAAGCAGCACCATACCCAAGAAATCGAAAGAGAAGGCCGGAACAACATCACTAGATGCAACCAGAAAAGCAAGCCCTCTAAAAGGAAAACCGTCACCCTCTAAAGTTCAGACACCACCGAAACTCAAGCCACTTGATCCTAAGAACGGCGACAGCGTAACGAAGAAAAAGAAGAAGAAAAAGAGTGGGATTTCAAAAGAGGGAGCAAAGGAGGAAGCTGAACGAACAACAACATCGATGTCTAGACTCAGCGAGGCAGATATAGAGGCAAGAAAGAAGATGAATAGGTCTCGTGTGAGCACACCTCTTGGAAACCGCGAGGAGATAGCAAAGGAAGAGGTGAACAAAGAAGAGGACCGCAAGAAGAAGGAAGAAGCTTATGATGGGGTATTCATCAGCAGTGAAGAGGAGGAAGAAGAAGAGGAGGACCCAGATGACGATGTCTTTGGGGAATTGAACCAGTTTGTGCCAACATAGGCCTGAAAATAAATTTGGATGTTTACAACGCAAAAATGACACCGGAAAACAAACCACAGACAACATTTTAACATCGATCAATGACAGACCAACCCAGACAAAGGAGGAGGAGTCTCACTGCTTCTGTGTTTAAGAATCTCTTCTCTCAATCTGAGCACGATCTGAGAGTTACGTCTCCACATACTGCAAAGGTGCCCATCTCTGTGTCGCTTGACGCGATCGATTGTGTTTCTTTCTCGAAGATCCCTCCTGGCCAGTCTAGATCGGATATCACAACACCAATTCCTTCTGAAGCCTCATACAAATCGCACACAGTCACAGCTCCCGTACAGTTAAGAAAAGCAGGATCAACTTCTATACCTCCGACCCCACCGAATGAATCAGAAGATGAGCACGATCCGCCACAACACTCACAGTCCTTGGACAACCTGTCATCAATGCAATCACTGAAGAAGAGGTCAGTCAGCGATCAGATCGTCGATTTAGTCAGGGAAAAATTTAAGAAGCAGACAAAGACCAAAACAAACCTCGAAGAGGCACAACAACCAAAACCGGTATTACGCCAAAAGAGAAGGGTGAGATGAACACTATTTTAAGAAGTTCTAATCAACACAGGTACCAACAAATGAGGACTACGTCTTCTTTGTGCTGCACCTCTTTGTTCTCGCTTGGTTCTTTGCATTGTTGATAATGACTTCGAGTCTTGTCGCCTTGAGACTGCGGGAGATATTCAACTTAACGCCTTATTGGCAAATAGAAATGTAATTGTTCATTATATATTATTAATGCATCAATTCTTCATTTTCACATTACTTTCCAATTTCTAATGCACACGAGTTCAGAACATTGTTCAAAATTGGTAGATATAGATATGTTAGATGAGTGTTTGCATTATGACCACATGAGTGTACGAATACTTTATGTACAATTTTATGGAGTGTAGATGCCGACCATGCATCCTCTCAATGTGCCTTCTGGATTCACCCAAGCATGGTATTCATCTTTCACTCATCAATAAAAATAATGAACATATGTGATTTACCAAACAATGACGTTCCATCTTTTCCCGCGCCTCTCATCAACTCTGGCACACCTGATCAATCATTGAGACAACAAACGTGATGTTATGTGCACAAACCTCCTGGATGGAATTTTATATACGGGGTGCAGTTATAGACTTTCCCTCTGATTACCATCCATAGATCATCCTTTTTGTTGTGACGGCTCAACTTTTAAAATGAGTACATCTTCTTGATGGATTGTGTACCTCTTCTGGAGTAACGCGCATTAATCTTCCGCCTGTACCAGATAGATCTCTTCCAGAATTTACCAACTTTGCCCAATCTAAAGGTGAATGTCCCGGCTCCAACGCGATCTGATCATTCTTTGAGAAAATGAAGAGTACGAGATGGGAGATCACCTTATTCCTCTTCTTCAGAGTGCTACCAGCAACCATAGTTGCTGTTCCAGTTGCTGTGCGATCCTCCTTCTTATTAATAACCTGCTGTGCCACGGGTGCACTGATAGAGGGCGTCAACGGTTTCACTGTCACTTTTCTGGAAGGAGCGATAGGTGCCTTGAAAACTCCTGCAGCTGTTGATCATCCAAATGGACATGTTTTAGGACTTACCTTCTGTTGGTGCCTCGATTGGTTTAGTGATCACAATAGGTGCGGGTTGTGTGATTTCAATGCTAATTGGTGCAATTGGCACAATTGGGGCAGTTGTGGTTTTGATTTCAGCTGGAATTCGAATTGGTGTTGGGGCTGATTTTACTGATGCAGCCGTAATTTGAGAGGGCATCTTGTTGTTCACGACGGTTTTATTGGAGTCATTAATGAACGGGTTTGTTTGATCCACAAGAGTATTTCTGATATATAGAGCCAAGAGGAGACCGAAAGCTGAGGCGACACCAATTTGTAGAGATATAAGCGTCGCAACAGAAACTGAAAGACCAAGACATAACGATGTGATGAGTTGCGTTGTCATGATCGGATGATGTGATTTGGGGAAATCGCGAAACTGAGCAGAGTCGCATATTTCAGACTTAGAAAGAAGGAACTCTGATTTGTTCCATGATCACCAGAGATATGAAAATTGGAGTGAGAGTGATTACAGAGTATTGAAACCGTCCAAATTTTCTCAACAACAGATGTAATTCGGTTCAAAAGTAGGGCATGTCTTTGCAAACAAAAGTTTAAGAGATAAAAGGCTTCTTAAATACTGAAAAACCTCCGGTTGTTCGTCTTTTGTTTCATTGGAATTCCTCATCATCCATCATATCTCTTCGGTATCTCAATAAAAAGAGTTGCACCCACTGAGGCCATGTTTGTATCATATGTCTCTGTACTCTTCAGTACCTTTCTAACCATCTAAAAATATAAATAAAACTCACTTGCTCCATGTTATATTCTGGAAAATCGATTGTCCTGTCAAATGTCAGAAATGTCAAGGAGATATGAGGTTACTGTTCGTGGTTTCCTTGCTTTGCGTTTTTGTAGAGTTCCAAGATATGTCTCGTGTGGGCGTTCTGTCTTGTGTTGGAAGTCACCATACGGTCAAAGTCCGACTTGAAATTCTCCAGATTACCCGAGTCCAAATGTAACTTTAGCACCGTGTTGAAGAGGGCAGTGGAGGTGTGCTTTGTGACTGATAACATCAAAAATTATTCGTGTGCAGAGATTTGATAAATGAATCAAAATCGCTTACTTCCTGGTGTGCACAGCCATTCTTTGAATAATAACTGCACACCGTGATAACTCAAATGATTATAAGCAACCCATTCCATCATCTATCAGGATCAGTCCTGTAAATTGCAGTATTCTCGTGTAGATGGACGTGACTTACTTGCACCCAATATGTAGGGGTGACACAGGCGTGTCCGATGCGCATCTCTTCGAACCACTTCACCACCTTTTCATTTCAATAAAACTCTTCACTCGAACAAAACTCACTTCCGCACTACCGTCAACCTTGGTCATCTGAAATCTGACCATTGTCATGAGAGATGCCACGGACATCGGACCGCATCTCCCGGCCTTTTTATCATCTAAATATCTTGCATACATCAATTTATCTTCTTGAATATATCTACTCACTCCATATAATACTCATCCCATTCGTCTGTAAACGCCTTCCCTTTGGATATAATTCGTTCTAAAATGGCCTCGTAGCATTTTGCAGACAATAAATTATGGTTTTTCACTGCGCGCAACCAGCCGCTTATGTCTGTATTCGTTTCGTATTTCAATATTCTCAGCCACATATCCTCGTCTACAACGTGCCCTTCTATTTTTCAGTGATATAGTTTTTCGGTTTTCAGGAAAATCACCTCTGTTGCTGTACTCATTTAACCAGTGATTTCCGGCCGTGGAGTCCCGTCTGGCAAAATACCAACTCATTATGAGCTGCACACGTCAGAAATATTTACAAATATTATAAATAAATCTTCTTAATGGAAATCCTTCTTACTACGGCAGAGCCGCGAAAATAAATTCAATATTAAATATATTATTATTTGTGCCTACCTTTATGTGTGTTGCGTTGAGACCCTCAGGTGTCTCCTCCATCATCTTAATCCACTTTTTCATCTACTATTTTCATTTTTCATCTGAATTATCCAAATACCATTTATATTCATATTATATGTATAATAATACTATATATATATCATATATCATATATCATATAAAATTACAAGTACAAAAATGAAGAATCGGGACTCACCATGGGGTCATTTGAATATGGAGTTGTGTATTCAACAAATGTATCATGGTCATACCAAGTCATGTTAGGATTCAACATTGATTGCATCACTAATTCTCCAGTCTTTGAATTTGCTTTCACCTGAGACCATCATTTCGATGTAAAACAAAATAAAATATTGTTTTTCGTATCAATAAAGAGATTTTAAATATTTTGTGAAAAGAATTAAATTTATGCCAAATGAAAGAATGAAATTAATTCGTAAAGTTGTCTGTACTCACGTGAGTTTGCTCCATATGCAATAATATCTTGCTGATTGGGGCAGATTGCCAAGAGCGAATCCAATTATCAAGGACTGTGTTATAAGCTTCAACACATATATCCCCACTCTGGTTCATCGTTGAAAGTTGGTTCATAATCTCCTCAACTGTTGCTCTACGATCGTCAATGTTAATATCTCTCGTCTAAATATACTTGTTGAATTATTTTTATGGATGAACTCACTTATTTCCACAACTAAGCGCGTATAACAATTCAATATTTGCCTCCTTATTTAATTTCACTCCTCTCGAAATCATATGTTGAAGCCATTTAGACAGTTCTGCGATCTGCAACGCATTAGCTTTGATGACTGGTGTTAAAGACAGACATTGAGATTGATCCGAGCCCAATAGGTGAAGACGGGTAGGTAATCTTCGATCTTCACTTCTTGATATTCTGTCTGCATCAACATACCGAGAAAGTAAGAGTTGACCTTTGTGATTAGAATTCAATCTCAAGCTACAAATAAAGATACCTCGAGAAAACATTGAGGCTGGCTCAGATATTGATGGATTGTTGTTGATGATAATTCAGGGAGATATTTTTTCAAAACCCCTGACGACAAGTAAATTCATTATTTTCTGAAAATAATGAGAAAGTTATGTACGATTCCGTACTGTATCTGGGTCGCATGAGCTTTTTAGCTGGGTTCTTTCGTTTCCCATTATTGAGTGTTGTTAGCATTGTGTCGATACTGTCCAGTGTTACTTCTTGCTTTGCCAGAGTATCTTCCAATAGATCGCCAAGTTTCGTCTGCGTTATTCAATGAGCAGTTAGGCCAAACTCTCACCTGTATAGTTGGTTGTGACCACCATTTCTCTTGTTCTTTCAGTGCCCTCTCAGTTACCTCTTGTGGTGTTAAAGGAGTTAGTACTGCTGGAGTTGCATTTCTCGCAGCACTAACGGAAGAGGAGATCGTACGATGTTGAATGCAGCGAATAGGTGTCAAGGATGTGCAAAGAGGACGGAAGAGACGTTGCATCACAAATGGCCAGCTGCGGAAGAGAAAAGCAGTGGTTGTAGATACGCTTTGTTTAATTTCATCAGAATACAACCCAAAGAAAGTGACATCAGATCCACAATGGTAAACGGAAGACGTGTTATGCTGTATAGGTCTCACATTTATATAGGCCGACACTACCGAGGTTCCTCAAGAATTAATTGACGATTTCAAGAAGTTCAAATCCGCCAACAAGCATAATTGTGCTATTATCTGTGAGTGCAACTGAAAAGAAACATAGTTTGAGACTTTTCATAGTTAAGGTGAACAAGGACACCCTGACCGTGGAGCAAGATGAAACCTTAGAGAACGTCTCTCTTGATGAGATCGCAGAATACATGCCAGAGATCTCCCCACGGTACGGACTCAATTCGACGCTGAAGACTCACCTTATTCAGATTCATTGCTTACAGTTACAAGCACACACATGCCGACGGCCGTTCTTCCCTCCCTCTGGTGTTCATTTACTACTGCCCGAGGTGAGTAATGATGTTGACACTTCCCATTTGACTTGAACAGAGATATCTCCCCCGTCTTGAACATGTTGTACAGTTCTACTAAGAACAAACTCCTCTCAAAGTTGCAGATCATGAAGGTAAGAGAAAGAAAATATTATATGCAACATGATGTTGATGTTTGTAGACTTTTGATGTTCAAGAGTCAGAAATGTTGACAAATGAATGGCTCAACACCAAGCTCAAGTTCTTCGATTAAAGAAATAATCCAAGAGACAGAATAATAAATCTGTAACAATATACATCTCGTTTATTTGGTCTTTATGATAAATAACTGAAGTCGCTGTCCTTGTACTGCCTGGAGATGCAGTCCTCATTATACTTGGCAAAATTGTTGTATTGTTCCAATAGTTTCTCTTGCAGGATCCTATCATACTCCGCTCTTAATGCTTGTTCTCTTTCTGCAATCACTCGAGCCACGATCTCTTTAACTTGTGTTTCTGTGTATGTCTTCTCCTCTGTTGCTTTGGGCTTCCGTTTAGTCGATAAGGTTGTCGGTTCAAAAGAGTTCTGCTCATTTTCCACAGGAGGGAAAAAGGACTCAGAGGGTGTTCTCATGTAAGTTGAAGTTTGGCTTTGTTCCATATCATCCGTGCGTACTCTCTTTGTGTATTGAGCAGAAACATTTCGGTCGTAATGGTCTGGTGCAACGGGTTCTATCCAGTCATGTGGTCTCTTCGTAGATATTTTCAGCATGGTTGTCTGCTGTTGTTGCTTGGTTTTGGTGATGAATGACCGTTTGGAGATTTGAAATTTTTTCCTAAATTCCAAGAACGACAGTTCTACAACTGGTACAATTTCAATGAACACTTTTATTCTGATTCAAGAAAATCTGAAAGAGGATCAATCTCAAACATGGACGGATTTGAGAAGACGACCGAGTTTGAATGGCTGAGTGGAATCACCATATCGAAGTATCGTTCGAAGAGAACGGGTCTGAGCTTTATAATCGCAGATGTTGAGGGTAAGTTTTATTTTTCTTCCAGGAAATAATGATTTTTAGGACCTATGGTTGAGGGTGCCTTCGTGTTGAACACAGAAGCCCACGACGACGATGGTTGCCCCCACGTGAGTGTTTGTTTGCTCTTGTTTTGTTGACTTTGATTAGACTCTCGAGCACTTGATCTTCCTTGGCAGTGAATTATATCCCTTCAAAGGTGTTTTGGACAGCTTGGCTAATCGCTGTTTTGCATCAGGAACAAACGCTTGGACTGCAGTTGATCACACTGCTTATACAATTGAAACTGTGAGTAGCCCTTTTACTTCTGATCTACTCACTCTATGTAGGCAGGAAGCGAAGGGTTCCTTAATCTTCTTCCTATCTATTTAGATCACGTGCTATATCCAACCATCACAGATTCGGTAAGCTCTAAAATGTCATTTTACCAGTGCATGGCCTGATCATGATTAGGCCTTTCATACAGAGGTACATCATGTCACTGGGGAAGGAAACAATGCTGGAGTTGTCTATTGTGAGATGCAAGGAAGAGAGAATTCTGGTCAGAGCAGAGTGAACCGAAGGTACTAGTGACGTCATCATCTATTCACTAACGCACACAGGATGCACCAGTTGTTGTTTCCCGCCAGCGGCTATTCTTCCGAAACCGGAGGGATCATGGAGAATTTGAGGTCTTTAACTGTCGAGAAAGGTGAACATCCTCCTGAATAATCTATTGTAAATCTTCTTCTACACAAAGAGATACACACACCATCATAATACACCAAAAATCACAGTGTCAAATCTTAAATATTTATGAGATGAAGGAGCGATTTATAACATCATCCAGTTAGACAATATCACAAGGATTTTTATCGAGCAGAGAATCTATGCTTGGTCATCACAGGAAAGATCAAAGCAGAAGAAGTTGCTGCGAAGCTGGTGCAGACAGAAGAGAGGATTTTGAGCAAGGGAAAGCTGCCCGATATGGAGAGACCTTGGTCTAAATCTGTACAAGAATTGAAAGATACCGTTGTAGACGAGATATTCTTTCCTGCTGAGGACGAAGAAACTGGTACTTTTAAGTGAAAAAATACTCTTCTGACAATGAAAGGGTATGTGTCAATTGCATGGCTCGGACCACCAGAGGATGATTATTTCACTATATCCGCACTACAAATGATGTGGAAATACCTCACTGACAGTTCTGTTTCTGATTTTCAGAGGGTAACACTCATCTATTTCTCTCATATATATTTCTCTCATATATATCTCTTTGCATTAAACTAATTTTTCACGAAATTTTGACAATGGTTTTGATGTATTTTAGACATTTGTGGAGATAGAAGACCCCCTCGCTTCTGATGTTGACTTCTTATGCGAAAACTACACCACATTCACACATGTACGTGAAAAGTTTACCCACAATAATAAGAGACTAAATGTACAGGGACTTTGGTTCGATGGAGTGACCACATCAGAGATATCCAACATAAAGGATATGGCAATGGAGTCTCTACAAAAGGTATTCTTATCCTTTTTATTCCTTCTGATCGTTGTAGATTGTGGACAAGGGAATGAACATGAGGAGGATGGATGATATTTTGAAAAAAGCAATTTTAGAGGTACGCATTTTAGTCTGTACTTTATGGACTAAAATATCACACAGGATGAAAATGCCGCAGAAGAGACGCCGAGTCAGAGTGTACAAGACGTAGTGATAGGGCATATCATATACGGTAAATCAGACGCATCCCTTCGCGAATATATGGACGAAAAATCCCGAATTAAGATGCTGCTGGACAAGCCACAAGCATTTTGGATTAATTTGGTTAAGAAGTGGGTCCTTTTTATTTTGTGCAGATCACAAAGAGAATCTATTTGATGAATATTACAGGTGGATGCTGGCAAAGCCTTATGTGTGTGTTGAGGCTTTCCCTTCTAAAAAATTATCTCAAGACATGATCCATGACGAAGAGAAGAGAGTTAAAACACAGGTGAAATTTCCATCATATTTAATATTTTGATCTATATAATGAACACACATCTTAATTGTATTGTAGAGAGAGCATCTAGGAGAAGAGAAGTTAAAACAATTGGGTCAAGATCTTGAGAATGCAAACCAAGAGAACAACAGGCCCGTACCAGATGACATACTCAGTGAGTCATCCTTAGCACATCCCATCTCTTCATGAAAGAGACTTTACATTTCTGAATGATAGGATAGGGATAGTGCCGATACCATCAGTAGAGAAGATACCTTTTGTTCCACTCACAACGATAAGAAATGGGAAAGTGATACACAATGCGGGCGATGAGGGATTACTTGAGGAAATCAATAGTGTAAGCAAGATCATCCAAGAGAAAGAGACCGCTCCATTCTTCATGCAATTCGACCGTATCTTTTACTTTACTACCTTATGATTTCATTACCTCTATAGAATTGGACCTTCACTGAGTATATAGACGTGAGATCATCATTTATTGATATTAAAGCAACTATTGATACATCCGCTGTACCAGACTCCCTCAGGCCCTATCTAGAATTGTGAGTCCTGGATATTTCGAATCATGTTGTGATATATATAATAATATATATATAAAGGTATCTAGAAGCCTCTTTCGAGCTTCCTATTCTGCGTGGGAAGAAGATCATCGACCATGAACAAGTCAGTATCCATCATATCTCTATCAATAACAATATGGCAGGTTGTAGAGGAGTTGATGCGTGACACTGTTACTTATTCAAACGGATTGGGATACGGGCACTCTACATTCAGGTGGATATATTCTTTATATGATTGCTATCTCAAGGTGATGATACAAATAGATGTGGGACATTTTCTCAATTGTTATTATTCGAATTGAAAGTAGAGACGAGCAAGTACCAGACAGGTATTCAGTGGATGCGTGACATATTGTGGAAGACACAATTCACCATACAGAGACTCAAGATTTGTGTTGGAAAATTATTATCAGACATGCCAGCCTACAAGAGAAAAGGTTATTTTATTCCAAATAGATTCTGCACAATTCTATTTCCTAAAGATTCTGAATATCTAAAGGAGAGCATCTGTCACGATCAGTACTATACCATGATAATTTTAATAACACAAAATCGAATCACGGAACCCTCATCTTTGTGAAACAACAGAAATTCCTGAAGCAAGGTAAATATTTATTTCATAAGAAGATACCAATATTAAAAATGGTAGTGCAAAAAGAACTGTCGACAAAGGGAGGAGGCAATGTGATATCAGAATTAAACAAGCTGAGGGACATACTCTACAGGACTCAGAACATACACATCCAGGTCATCTCTACAGGATATTCTATTTGTAGATCAATTAGACCCGCTGTATATTTAACGTTGTTTTTTACTTGGGACAGGTAGTGGGTGATATGAGAAAGATCAAGAATGCAAAGACACCGTGGATCAATGGATTCTTGCCTGCCGCAAAGAAGAGCAAATTTAACGAAGAAGTGGAGGCTATTGATGGCCTCACGATGGCTTCCAAGTTCCAGAAAGTCCATGAGAAAGGTGAAGGAAGAGATAATAACATAAAATTGAAGAAGACAGGAGAGAATCGTGGATTTATTTTCCCGTGCGGAGCGATCGAAACGGGCTACCTCAGCAGAAGTTGCACCTCTATAAATAGATTCGACGATCCACAGTGGGCCTCCCTCTTAGTCTCCGTGGAGTACCTCACCGCATTAGAAGGTGATCCTCCAATATTCCAGAGATTCTGACAGGTAACAGGACCCTTTTGGAAGAAGATCAGAGGGCTTGGACTCTCTTATGGATACAGCATTACACCATCAGTAGATGATGGGTATATATATTTCAGTCTCAGCAAGTCTACAGACGTCGGAAAGGCGTTTGAGGCGGCCAGAGACATCGTGAGAGACGTCGTGGAAAAGAAGGAAGAGATAAGCAAGGTCGCATTGGAGTGTGCTAGAAGTACAGTCATCTGTGATATCGTTGGTAGAGAGAACACAGCGGATGCGGCAGCATTGCAGGTACTCACTCACCTGATCAATACGAAGAATATTCACCTTCTCAGTCATTCTTCCACTACATCAGAGGTGTTGCACCAGAATATAACAGGACCCTCCTCACCCAAGTACAAAACGTTACCGACGAAAATCTGAGATCCTCCATAGAGAAATTCATCGCCCCACTTTTCAACAACGAACGTTCCAACACGGTCATTGTGTAAGTGCTTGATACGCAGTGTATTGTTGATTGGATCAGGTTGAACCCCTTGAAATTGAAAGAAACGATCAAGTTCTTCCAAGATAAAGAGATACCTCTTCACAAGATAGATTCTTTAGAGAACCATCTCTGCCCTAAATAATAAAGTTTTTTGTTGAAAAGTTTTATTCTTTGCTGACTACAACGCACATTTTTGCTACATTTCACCCAATTTCACAACTTTCACGACACACGACAACAACAAAAGACGATTCTAAAATGACGGCGATGATGGGATCACTCGTTCGTCTGCAGCTCATATTCATGGAGACAGACGATAAGCTCATCCAAGGTGCGAAATGTTGATCAACAGATTAGGTTCTGGTACATAACAAACAGAATGTAATGACACAATACAGACGCTTTACAAAAGAATGGAGGAGATTTTGATCAAACCTTTGAATATCTCAAAAATAAAGGATGTAAAGTGGATGCATCTTCACTCGAAGCGATGAAGCCGAAGCCAAAGAATGAAGCTACTCCTTTGTCCATCACCAATTCTCAAGGTATTAATTATTTCTATCAACATCTTCAGGTCTGACACAACCAGGCATGTTAAGATTGCAGAAAGAATTCCCAGAGATGGACAAGATGATCCTCAATGCAACTTTGAAAACGTTTGATTATAATGCAAATGAAGCCAGTAAATACCTTCAAAAGCATGGCCACAAGATGCACACCGACAAGGTGAGAGACTTTACATCTACTCTTCAGAAAATATTCGGTTTATCATGTTCAAGTGTGTCACATTAATGAAGGCTTGCAGTTGGACAGGAAAGGGGATCCCACTTGGAGCTTAAGTTATTACAAGAGTAACCCTCTCTCTATCACTCAGGTATCCATAATATCCCATTTCCATATAAATAATCCTTGCCGTTATGCACCTGAGAAAATAAATAACAATAAAATTGTTTATGGTGACTCTCTGAGACCTCAATCACAAGTATCCTCTTTGTACTTTGTTGCACTCGCTTGAGACAATAAAATGATACAACTGAAATGAATAGAAGGGAAAAGTACAACCCAAACCGGCACCCCAACCGATCCCCCAGAATAAATCAGCACAGCCAATTGTGCCCGCTCGTAACGGAGCTCCTCCTCCAGTTCCCAGCAGAAAACCATCCCAAGCCTTGCCTTCATCTACAATGGCACAATTGAATGGACCCCAAGTGAGTGATTCCCATCAGAATTAATGATAAGAATAAGATAATAAGGATATTTATGTGCACTTGTACTTAGTATTTTAGGCGAATGAAAATCACTCCTTGCCAGTGGACCCTTTTGCTTCTTTTTTGGATCCTGAAATGGGTGAGACTTTGTATATTTCAAATATAGTCTTATACATGCAGATTGTCCCAGAGGCTGTGGAGTGCGCATAAAAGCATCCACAGCAGAAGCACATGACTCTGTTTGCTTTTCGAATTTAGTAGAATGCTCAGGGGCGTATCTAAAATGTGAGTGGATGGGAAGACCTGCTGAAAAGACAGCACATGAGACCTCCTGCAAATATCTTCTTGCAAAGGACGTAAGTTTTTATTTCTTTGCATGATCATCATGAGTGAAAGAAACAATCTGAATCTTCCAGATCATAGAACCAATGTTGGCTGAGATGCAAATGTTGAGGCTCATGATTCAAGCACAACAACAGAACTCGAATTCCGAGGAGGAAAATGATCTCAGCTAATCTCATGGTGAACAAATAAATTATTCTTTCAGGAATGATATTTATTCATCGCCCTTCTTTTCCTCAGATTCCTCTTCTTTGTTCTTCTCCTCTTCCTCATCCTTCTCTTCACTCTTCTTGGCTTTCTTGGGTGATTTGGGGCTGGCATTGGCCGTTGCTGCCCTCTTTGATTTTGGAGAGTTTGTAGGTGTCTTCTTTGGACTTTTCTTTGGTGAACTAGCAGGCGAGCTCTTCTTGGGAGAGGCACTCCTCTTTTTAGGACTCTTTGTTTCCTCTGTTAATACTTAGGGTGCATGTTGATTTCGATGGAACTCACCAGCAGCAGTGTGTTCCTCTTCATCAATTGACTTCTTCACTTGTTCTCTCTCAGCCTCTAATTCTTCATCTGATTCAGTTCCTTCTTTATAATGCTTTAAGGTTGTGGCATCTGCCACTGCTTTTGGTTTGTCTTGAGACCGAGTCTTGACCATCTTCAGTCTTTTGTTGTCGTGTCATCATGGTGAGTTGCGAAGTTTCGTTTGTTTTCCACGTAAGTCATTCTCTCCTACAGATTCTAAAGCTTCTCTTCTTGCTCTTTGGACCTTGAGGATTGCTCAGCTTGTTTATAAGATGATAGGAATCAACAAGATATTGTGATCTGAGGTGGTGGGCGTGTTGAAAGAGTGTTGTTTATCTGGTGTAGAATTAATATCCTTTCGGGCGAAACAGATGGCAGAAATTCCTTGTTCCTCGCTGCTTTTCAACCGACCACCCACACCACTTCACGATGGCTGGGCGTAATACGATCAATACTAACGCTTCGGATTCTAACATAGCTCATGTCAATGTGGTAGGTTCTGAGTTTCATCAATGTTGGTTTGACATGATAAGGCCATCGTAGGAGAAGGAGGAGTTGGAAAGAGTGCCTTAACAGTCAAATTCATCAGAGGAATCTTTTTAGAGGAGTATGACCCAAGTGAGTCAAAATTGCTTTGATATCATCCAAAATGACGATTGCTTGCAGCGATAGAAGAAAGTTATAGGAAGAACATCACAGTTGATGATACGCCCTATCTTCTGAGTGTTTTGGGTGCGTGTCACTGTTGCTTCTACTAATCCATTAACTGCCACAGATACCGCAGGACAGGATGAATACGCTTCCCTTCGTGAGACTTATATGAGATGTGAGCGATTATAATGGAATCAGTCCTAACATCAACAGCGGCACTGGGCTTTGCTATGATATATTCTGTTACTTCACGGCCAAGTTTCGATGGAATCATCACCTTTCGAGATCAGATCAGGATCGTGAAGGATTCTTTTAAGGTTGTACAAAGGCTTCATCTAATTGAGCTAAACAACACAGGTTCCTCTTGTTCTAGTTGGAAATAAAGCAGATATGGAATCTTCTCGTGAGGTGAGTACAATAGAATATAACCCACATGGAGATGATCCTTTTATTTTTGTTTATATTTGTAAGGATATATATTTATATAGAGCAGGTGAGCACAGCAGAAGGTGCTAACCTCGGCAAATCCTTCGACTGCCCGTTTATAGAGGCTAGCGCCAAGCTTGGAACAAACGTGGACGAAATATTTATGCAACTCGTGAGAGAGGTGAAGAAAGGTGGTGAGACAACAAAGGACAAGCCTGCGAAAAAGAAGAAAAAGTGCATCATCATGTAAAGGATGTTCTTCATAAAGGAACGATAGATGATGATGCAAAGTCTATGTTTTCGTATTCAGCTTCCAACTTTGTCTAATGCTCGGTAGTTTCTCTCGCAAAATAGAATCTTGATTGTCGTACCATCTTCTAATGTAATCTTTTGTCTTCTCATCTACCGGATAACCGCTCCCAAAATCAAATCCACATTCGCTCTTCCAACTCTGCAGCAGTTGTTCCCTCTCTGATTTACCTGCTTCATGTGACCTCTTTCATCCTATGTTCCAAAGCTGTAGAATATATTTTTAGAATATTATGTGCACTTCCAGCAAAGCTCTGACACAAATGTTCGTCAATTTGTGAATCACCTATGATTGATGCGGCACTGACAGGGACGTGTGTTTCATCTGCTCTCGGTTGCATGTGGACCACAACTTTTGGAAACATTTCTTTGATTTTGTTCAGCAAGAAATTGTAGCGGCTGCCGTCAAGGTAAAGAAGGTGATCCTCATAGTCCACTCCACTTCCCAATGAACTCAACGTGAGGGAATGTTTTTGTAACAGAGATACTGTAAAATCAGCTTGTTGTCTATCTAAGCTCTCAGTGCGAGCGTCGATCTCCTCAGAAGAAATATGAACTGTTGTCCACGACAGACCTGAGTTCATGAATTTGTGTACAGGGACTTCTGTCTTACCTGGCATTCGTTTGAGTTCTGCAGCGACCTCATGTATCTTTCCTTTCGTCAACTGCTTTGAATCTCTCACAATATTCCTTTTGATTAATTCGTTTAATGTTGGTTTCGTCACAGATACCGAACCTACAGTTGAGGATTAATGAACAAGAGGGTAAATTTGCTCACAAATGATGAGTGGACCCATGACAGCACCCCTTCCACACTCATCGATTCCTGTCAAAAATTTAAATAAGTTGGGGTTTGGGGCTTGAATCTTCTTTTGATTTCTCCACATGATTTGGTGATCTGATGTGATCTGATGTCGGGAGAGCAAATTTTCCGAAACATATTTGATTTTTAGTGGTTGGAAAGCCGTGTGGCTCATGCCCCAACAGGATGACCGCTATCTCTTCGAACTTAAGGGATCAGCTGATCGATGATCTGCGAGGATTATGCAAGAGCATATTACTCGAGGCAAAAGCACTGATATTTCTCGTTTCCTCAGACGATGCAGAGCTCACTCTCTTGAAGATCGATACAGCGACCAAAAGAGTACTTCAGAAAAATGATGACCTCTCCAATTACATCGCCAACATCGATGTTCCTCTAAAGCCTGCTATCAACGACGCAAACCAACTTTGTAAAAATTCAGTGGACTCTCTGGCTATTGCCGCCAAGGTGAGGGATGTGATTGACTATAGGGCTGATGATCTCAGGATCTCTTGTTCAATCCCTACGACTTTATGACAAAACAAAAGTTGTCCAATGCTTGTGTCACCGTTGCGACTGCAATGAAACAATTGATTTCCTCTTCTGAAACAGTGACAACACAAGTGGACACACCTACCCTTGCAAGAACCCCAAGAACGAGAAATTCTTCAAAACAAACATCTCGAGACACTTCAAAAAACAACTCCTCAGGTGAGAATAGAACACCTCACATGCAACATCTGCACTTATATTCTTCTGCCCTCACCAATAAATCTACATGTGTACATAGAGTTGAAATAATCATAAAAAATGTTGATGAGATATAGCGGAGTACAAGCTTCCTCAGAACAGTAGTTCATCAAATGTAGAAATTCGCAACACACCTTTGACACCACCCCTTGGAGAATCAGATGAAGAGTGGGACATTAGTAACCCCATGGAAGATATCATCCCAGAAGAGGAGGTGATACTCTCTATACATCTATATATTTTTATATATATCTAAAAAATAAAACTCATCTCAATAGATCACTATTGCGGTAGAACACGGTAGATTGATTATAGAAGCATTAAAAGCGATACGTACCTCTGCTACTATGACTTCAGAAACAGCAGAGGCATTATTTTTAGCTTCTGTCAAAGAGCTATCAAGATATGCGACTGATTTATTATTAACTGTCAGATCCTTTCAATTGAATGAGCCAGCCTCCATGTGAGAAGATTCGATGTACTCATCACATACCAATCATCTAATCTGCAGATTGAAAGAGGCAACAATAAGTGTGATATCATCCTCCAAAATATTATATAGATGCCCTGAGGATGATTTATATCTACAACATCTCAACCTCGCTGCAGAGAAATTAGTTGTCGCCGTAAACAACACCTTGAATTCCCTACGGAATCTACGGCTCTCCATAGCTGAGGTGTGGATCATATCATTAGATCAGAATGAATATTACAGGTGGACATGCATGAGGATCTTGGAATACCACTGGGAGAGAATGATCATATAGAGACAGATGGTGATTACAAGGGAGTGGAGCACACATACGCAGAGATATCATCATTAACTCAAGATTCAAGGAGACTCATCATGACTGAAGAGGTACATCATCCTCTATATGCACCACTCATTAGAAGCAGAAACCACCACCAGGTAGTCCAAGGCCAGTATCAACAGAAGCATCAGCCGCAAAGACATTGTTGCTGAAGGGAAATACGGGGAGGATGCAGGAGCGAGCAAAATTGGAGCGAAGGATGTCAGAGAAAAGAAGGGAGATATTCAATAGTGAAGCGATAAGAGTGAATAGGACTGGAATACCTCTTCTCAATATGAATGCTGTACTCTCCCCCCCCATATCACCTCCCTCACCTGTCATATTGGCGGTGAGCTGATGTGTGATATTATGATTGAGTATATATAGAACAGAGTATTGGATGCGAGTTCACCTACAGAGGGGAAGAAGAGTAAAGAGAAGGATCATATCAAAACTGAGAAGAAGAAAGCACAAAAAGAGGCAGAGAAGAAACTCAAAGAAGCGGAAAAAAAAGCGAAAGAGGCAGAGAAGAAAGCAAAGGAAAATATGAAGAAGGTATCATCTATATATATCTATATATATATCTATATATATCCATATATCATAACCATATATAATATATCCAATCCAAATACAGTCATTGCGAAGCAGAGGAGGGAGTGGCAGTAAGTCCACATCCAATTCCAATTTCGGAAGTTTGAGGAGCGATACATCCGCGGACGACCGGCCGAAATCCGAATTAAATGTGAATATTACATTAATCTCTACAAATTAGACTTCAAAGTCTAAATCTAATATTGATAGGTGGATACTCAATACGAAAACTGGAATGCGGGGACACCGAGTATGAGCACAGAGGATATCATCATTACAAAAGCAGCAGCAGCGAGGATATTCAATAGTTTACCGGAAGATGTCAGAGCAAAGGATGAGAAACATCATATAGAGGTATGTACAAAGATAAATGTCATTCCACATCATTCATGATATACAGAACCTGATCCACAATGAGTTGATCAATGCGATGAAGGACATCACTGACAAGTATAAATAGATTCGTGATTGATGATATTGAATGAAATAGATATGATCTACCAATGGATGAGGCAGATAGTGTGGATAGTGATAATAGCAATGTACAGAAGAATACATTGAAAAGAATGGGTACTATACCGAAGATCATATTGTCTCAATCAAAGAGAGAGGCGCAGAGGGAGCATCAGAGATTATCCGAACAGCTTGATCAACTGGTTGATGATATCATCAAGAACTCTGTACAATGTATCAAAATGGCACACCATAATTTATCGGAACCATCTTCAGATATTAAATCTCTTGCTGAAGAAATGAAGGTGATTCTATTATCATTATTATTCTATTATCATTATTATTCTATTATCTCAATCATATTATAGTCTCTACTTGATCTCATTGGAAAATCCGCAAGCTTATGCATAGAGGTAAAATATGAGTTAAGTAAGGGAAGAGATAATAATCACAACAGATATGTAAGATCTGGAATATTACATATTCAGAGAACTGTCTACAGTCAGCCCTATCTGCCATTCAGGTGAGATGCATAATTCAATAAAAAGATCTAATTATAATATACAGGCGAGTCCTACACGAGGGAAATTGATTGAATTCATCATTGGGGCAGCAACAACATATAATGATAACTCATGTGTTGCGGTGGATACATTCATTAGAAAAGGTGCGTCTAGAGGCACTACGGAGATCTGCGTGATGATTACACAACTTGTCACCACACTCTCTGCTATGAGTAACCACATGGACATGCCAAATAAGGTGATGATATTATTGTATAGATATAATGAATATATTTAATAATTTGTATAGATGAGGAATAGTATGGTGTATATATCTGGAGGTATATTCTCGATACTACAAGCAAAAGACCAGATGATGGACTTGGTGGAAAGCAGGAGATATGTATCAAATATGAATACAGGGCAAGGGAGAGATGCAGTGGATATGGAGGTATCACTATATAATATTAGACCATATTATTCAAATATTAATATTAGGTGGACATATTGCAAGAGGAAATCGAAGACGATGTACCTTTCTGGGATGAGATATCATTGGAGGATAACCTGATGACGTCATTGAATTCTACATCCTCCTCACCAAGGAAGAGGACAGTATCTGTTAGTTTCAGTGAAGGTGGAATGACGATGAAATCGGGGACTCTCAACAAGATCATCGAGTTGATGACGAGTGACGAACACATTGATGAGAACTTTATGAAGACATTTATGATGACTTATGAATCAGTAACAACGAGTACAAATCTGATAGACAAATTGACGCAGAGGTGAGATGATTATGATAGAAATGATACTTAGAGTGGTAGATATACCGGTCCTTTAGAAGGGAAGAACAAAAAGATGAAGACGATACAGCAGAGAATATGTGTGGTCTTGAAATACTGGATCGAGAACAGATTCTATGACTTCGGAGACAAGCAGATACAATCCATCCTCCAACTGTTGCAGAAGGTGTCCATGGATTTCTCGATATGGGCTAAGGCTCTAGAAGATTTGATACAGAGAAAGGTATCTGTTTCATCATCCAAAGAAGCGAATGACTAATGGAATACAGTTACAACATCGTAATACGCTATCACATCAAGGATACCCACACCCTGAGGTCTTTGTGCTCGATTTAGAAGGAAACACTATCAGTTCATACATCATGTTATTACACGAGACCGAAATTGCCAGACAATTGACTATGATAGACTATGAGATATTTTCAAGTATAGAAGCGGCAGAACTATTGAATCAAGCCTGGAACAAGGAGAAGTTGAAGTAAGTCTTTATTTCTCTAAGAGACATCTCAATCTATCGCAGGTTTAGATCACCGAATGTCCTGCAAATGATCAGTAGAGCGAATAAGATATCATTTTGGATATCTACAATTATATTAGAATGTGACAACGCAACAGACAGAGCTAAAATTGTCACAAAATTGATCAATATTGCAGAGGTAAAGATATTTATCTGGTGTATGTGAGTAATGTATATAGGCTTTACGGTCAATGAACAACTATAACACACTGATGGGATTTATTGCGGGACTGAATATGTCTTCAATTATGAGATTAAGAAAAACATTTGATGAAGTGACACAACCAGACAGAGACGTGAGCTTCGATTTCGACGATGAAAATGACAAACACACAGCTCTTTACAAATCTAGAAAAATTGATGTCTCCGGGGAAATCATACAGCGCCTATCGAACTCAATTGAAGAAGTCAAGCCCTCCTGTATTACCCTACATGTAATGTTATTCAACTCAACACCGATTGACATACACAGTGGCACATATTTGTCAGATTTGACATTCATTGATGAAGGAAACCCAGACAAGACACCAAATGGATTGATCAATTTTCAGAAGTTGGAATTAATGCACAACTCCATCTCTGAACTCATCACATATCAACAGGTAAGCACATCATTTTTGGTGTTCTGATAAATCTGTAGACGCCTTACCACTTTCCGCGGTTAGAACCAGTATACACTCTGCTCCTCGACCTCCCTGCTTGCTCGGAGAAGGAATTGTACAGTTTGAGTTTGAAGCACGAACCTCGCACTGACAAAGACGTCAACGTTGCACCTGGGGCCACCACAAAACTCAAATTTTTAACGAAAAGGGCAACAACATTCCTCTCTCAGTCATAACTGAATATAATAATCATAAGTGATATAATAATGTCCCCAGTCATGAGTGAAGAATACAATAATATCATTCTATCACTTTTTCTTGCTTTCATCGCGTTGTAGAATGATGTGGGCATCTACACCCCATATTCTCACTAATTTTGGAAAAACGGCGGAAGAGTGATCAGAAGAGATGTGAGTAACAGGAACTGCTCCATTTATCTAAGACTTAATATTCTATCAACCTATTGATGAAGGCGAATGCTGCCAACTGTTGAATCTGATTCCTGTCAGCAAATAATGCCAAAGAAAGGAAAGAACCCAGATCTACCAAAAGAGGTAGAAGAGAAGAGGACGCGAGTATCTCTAAACATAGATGCACCAAAACATGTGAGAAGTAAACATGCATCACAACTGCTGATTTTGATTAGACGGAGACAGTAGACTATCATTCTGCTTATGCTTCTATGGGCTTTGACAATAGTTTTGATATCGACGAATTTAAGGAGAATTTCCAGATTAAGATTACTTCTCTGACACCCACTGAAGCCATCTTTGATGTCATTGGAGTTGATCCTCCAATTGCTAATGCCCTCAGAAGAATCATCATCAGCGAGGTACGCCACCTTTGGTCTTAAACTGGTCTGAATTTTATTAGGTACCTTCTATGGCCATAGAACATGTATACATAAAGAACAACACCAGTATCATGCAGGATGAGGTATTACTTCTTTTTATTGATCTCAGCTTTTCTGTGAAACATAAATAATCGAACTGCGGGAGCTATACTTGAGTTTCTTCAGCAATAAAAAATGACACGAAGATAGGTTTTGGCACACAGATTAGGATTGATCCCCATAGCTATTGATCCCTCAGGGTGGTCATACAGAGGTTAGTTTTTATAAAACTACAACACATACTAAGGCTTGACAGAAAACCCCAGCCAGATCACGGATGCAGACACAATTATATTCAATCTCAATGTGAGATGCACCAAAATCAAAGATGCACCTGAAGATGCTACGCCGGAGAATAAATATTTGAATCACTCTGGTACGTAGGATAGCTTGCTCGCACCCTGATATATACAGTTTATTCCAAGGATTTGATCTGGCAGCCTGCTGGAAATCAAGCCACACAGTACAAGAATATAAGACCCGTACACGAAGATATCTTGATCTGTAAACTCAGACCTGGTCAGGTTTGTACAAAGACATCTCTGTCAAACGATTCTGAATTATATTTAGGAGATCGATTTAGAGGTACATTGTGTGAAAGGAATTGGAAGAACACACGCCAAATGGCAGGTATGATCATCCTGTTGATATCGAATATGATTCATTCTCAAAGGTAGTGGAGACGGCATCATACAGATTGTTACCTGAGATAGTTTTCAAAGAACCAATTATGGGTGAGGATGCTGAGAAATTGGAGCAGACGTGTCCCATGAGTGTTTTTGACATAGAAGATATGGGTATCAAATTCATAATCCTTCAGAATTTCTCACAGTGGTAGGCAAAAAGGGTAAAAAGGCGATTGTGAAGGACCCAAGAAGATGTACTATGTGCCGAGAATGCATCAGACAACCTGAGTTTGAAAACAAGATATCATTAAACAGAGTGAAAGGCCACTACATCTGTAAGTCAGTTCCTGTTGGAGAAAATCAATTTACAGATTTAGTTTCTATTGAATCGAGTGGGATTATACCTGCACACCAGATATTCTCCACTGCTGTCAAAATATTCATAGATAGAATCGAGAATTTGGAAGAAGAGATGGGCAACTTGCAGACACAAATGGAAGAGGACACATAAAGTCTCCTATCATTTATATATAATATCATTGAAATATATAATATTATTAATCTTTATGTGTCCTTCTTTGGTTTCTTTCTTTCCACCTTCCCCTCTTTCCTTTTCTTTTGTGGGTGTTCTTCTTCGCTCAGATATTCCTCATCTCTTTGCTTCTTTGTGCTCAGCTTGGATTTTGAGATCTGCACATCCATCAGTTGAATATTATCTCTGCTTACTCACTTGTTCTACCTTCTGTGGTTCTGCTTTTCTCGCCAAAAACATGGCAGGCATACGCTTTTGGGGAATCTTTCTGACAACAGGTGGAAGGAGTGATGGTATCTCTGAGCTCTCTATTTCTTGTTCTTCCATCTGAATCTTCTCGTGTTCTGCAAAAGCTCGAGCATGCTTTTTCTGAGTGGGGTGAGTACATCCATTAATCATATCATGTACTTACTTTTTCCTCTTCTGAGTAGATTCTCTTCTCTGCAGGTAAAGAGCAGAAGGGGCGGAAATATTTCGGCATTTCCTCTCCATTAATAATTGATCTGGCTGGTTGTGCAGGTGCCAGAAACATATGATCCTCTATGTTCTTCTTTTCTTGTGCGTCCCTATATATCCTAGCTTTTTTTTTCGGTGGCCCCTTCGAAGTGTCATGTTCAGTTGGCCCTTTTGCTTGGATTGTTTTATCTTTCTGTTCTTCTGGTCTCTCTGCTTTTTTTTCTTCCAATTTCTTGACCTTCGTTTCTGATTCCTTCCCCGTTTCCTCTCTTCTGTTGAATCCCGTACCATCATTGTTGTTGAATCCCGTACCATCGTTGTTGTTGGATCCCATACCATCATTGTTGTTGAATCCTGTGTGATCATTGAAATAAGAGTCTAAATCTGCCTCGTCAAGATCTAATCCGGGGATTTCTTCTCCATTTATCCGGACTATTGTAGATACCACTGACCTTGTCAGCGAAATACAATTCTGGTTTTGGGATATATATATGGGATGGATACCTGGATGTTGTGGGACATAGATTTTGAAGCTTTTGGTGAGCATTTTCTGATGCTCTGCCCTCAATTTATCGAAACCGGTTATCTCATCAGTGGTGTCTATCTACAACAGCTTAACTCAATTTTTTAAAAATGATAACCTTAGGTGGGGCGTTGTCGTATGTTTTTCCAGAAGAAGAGACTGAATTTTTAGGATTAAAAAAACAGTCAGAGTGCATCCACATGGGTATCTGTGCGGACGTTGACTTGATCGTTACCATCTTGCCCAATCTTTTCGTCTCAATGAATATTATACATCAGATCAATATCTCTATCAATTGATACCTTAGTTCGCCCTTATCAATCTTCTTCTGGCAATTTCTACAGCATGATCTATCAGAGAGGGCATATTCTGCTTTCATTTTCCCCTGTTCCTCTTCCTTTACTTTTGTTTTTGCTGGTGCTTTTGTCGGCATATCAGTGAAGGAGTTGTAGAAATCTATGACCTGACTCTTATTATCGATATTGATAAAAAGTTTTACCTTGGGATGTGCACGAACAGAGGAAGGTCTAAAGTCCTTCAGGTGTAACCCGAGTAATGAAGATACCCTTGATAAAGCAACGTAACTATTGAAAGATCACAACAAGCACAGATGTAACTCATGTCAACGTACCTCTGGCCAAATTCAAATACACCTTGCAATGACAATTCACATCTGCTGATAGACATTCCTTGGCATTTATGTATACTTATGGCCCAAGCTAACTTCAACGGTACTTGCTCTCTGTACGCAACTTCCACCCCATTCTCCTGCCAAACATAAGCTCTTGTCCCAAATCGTGGGGCAGATTACAATCAGTTACCTCTATCGGCCATTTTTCAGGCTCAACGGTAGTCTCCTCACCGTTACAGAAGAATACCCTGGGATATCCTCGATTTGTTTCGTCAAATCCGATTACGATCCCACGAAGTCCATTCACAAGTCCCTTCCTCTTTGAATTTTTCAAAAGAAGTACTTGCGCCCCGACCTTCAATTTGACCTAATGATTCATAAATCTCATATAAGATTCATGAAACAAAGACCTCAGCAGGAGCGGGGCAATGTGATCTTAAAGACTCTAGATGTGTTAGCTTCCCCTTATCTTTTGACCTGTATAGTTTCCCCTTGGACTTTATGTTCTTCAGATGTTGTGCATTAATTTCGTCCACGTCTCGATTATATGGATAAATTATTGTTGGCTCTATGTGATGTTCCTCATCTGTGGGATTTATCCAAAACATCATCATTTAAACATTTACAAGTTACGTGTGCTTTGCAGTCAAAAAACGAAAAGACTATACTTACTGTCCTGAAATACCCTATCTCTACAACTGTCCAACAGACTTTTTCCTTCCTCTGTGAGTATTCCGTGTCGTATATCGTTCAATAAATCTGTTCCTTGGTTTATTGAAATGATCATTTGAAGATCCAAATGATTACTTATGAATATGGGGTCACTCTGCCTAAATACGCTCTTCAACTCAATGACAGATTGAATGCACCTTGTCCAGTATGGACTCTCAAAGCAGAATAATGTCTCTTCTCCTAACATAATATTATTACCAGGTAAACAGAAAAAGAGTACCATTTTTACTGATGGGGGGGAGTTGAAAGAAGTCTCCAGAAAGTACGAGTTGGATCCCTCCAAAGGGATATTGATTTCCTCTGACAACCCTAGCAATATACTCTAATTTCTCGAATATTGATGCATCCACCATCGATATCTCATCCAACACCAACACTTTACACCTAAAGAATCAGAGACTCTATCACTAAGGAAAAATAACAACCTGAGCCAGTTTTCTCGGTGATGGTGGCTGTTGAATACCATATCTGACAGTTCCTCTTTTGTACCTTGACCGAGTCCAATACCCGCAAAGGAATGCAGAGTAATCCCCCCTATATTAACAGCTGCAACTCCAGTAGCAGCTGTCACAAAAGTGCTTGAGGCTGGGAGTCGCCTGAAGAAATTTCATTCTAAAGGCTCATCGCAACAGAAGAATATATTATTATGGCACAAAGAGACACACACAAAGTTTTGTTGGAATATTTGATGTATAAATCACCTGATGATATGTCGCAACAAAGTGGATTTTCCTGTGCCAGCACAGCCAGTGAAGAATAAACTTGTCCCTCTCATCACCTTCACTATTGAGTGAAGCCTTCAGTGCAATCGTTCACCTCATCAATGACCTTCCTCTGCTCGAGAGAAAACTGGATGGCATCCTCTTCTTCCTCCAAAAGACGTTTTTGCTTTTCCTTCTCATGCTCTTGTCGTTCCATTGCAGTCATCATCAGAGGCACTAAATAAGATTGGAATAGTACGAAATTGAAAACCAACCTGGCTTCTTTATCTCTTTTCTGAGGAGTTCTTGCATTTCTAGGTTGATCGCTGGTGAGGATTTCATCTTCTTTTTGGGAGGTGTAGGAGTGGTTCGTCCGCGGGGAGATGAGACACTCTCCCAATTGACACTCACATTTGATGTCGTTTTCTTTGGTGTTATCCAACCCTCATCACTTTGCATTTGCTGATCTTCTGTCAAGGCGATTCCAAGAATTTAAAAAACGAAAATGAGGAAGCGTTTTATCGAATTGTAGACCGAGTTTTTGTCTGTAACTTCAGTTTGTAACGGCAAAAAAGACGGGAACTGCGAAACTCCCAAAACCACAAGCACAATCAACGCCAAGAACATGTTGAGAAGAGTAGCTAGTAATTTACGACAGGTTGATGTAAAATAGTTCATCTTATTGATCTTCTCAGAGAGGGGGACGTCATTTTGCCTCTTCTACTTACAACCCAAGAGATGTGGTGATTGTTTCCACCGCTAGAACGCCAATTGGAAGTTTCTCAGGTGCTTTGTCTTCAATGACCGCCCCTCAATTAGGTTCTGTCGCAATCAAGGGCGTCCTCGAGCGCTCGAAGATTGATCCAGCTGAGGTCAGTTCGCTTCTTGAGATCATCCGCGATTTCTGATTGTGTTCCAGATTCAAGAGGTGTTGCTTGGGCAAGTCATACAAGCAGGTGTTGGACAGGCACCAGCCCGCCAGGCTGCCATTTTCTCTGGTCTTCCGAACACCGTCATCACTACGACTGTCAACAAGGTAAAGGAACAGAACACGACCTTACTCACCATTTAAGGTGTGTGCTTCTGGCATGAAGGCGATAATGCAAGGCTCTCAGAGTATTATGCTCGGACACCAAGTGAGTAGTTTTTCAATAAGAGCTTCATAACGTTAAAAAGTATGCAGGATGTTGTCATCGCTGGTGGTATGGAATCCATGTCTAATGTGCCTTATTACTTGGAAAAGGCGAGAAATGGGCACAGATTAGGACATGCACAAGCCACAGACGGCCTTATCAAAGATGGGCTCTGGGACGTTTATAACAATATACACATGGTAATACTGACTCTAAATACCATACTGTAGCTCTGATTCGTTGATCTTAAAGTATTAAGGGCAATTGTGCTGAGGATTGCGCTAAGAAATACAATATCACAAGAGAGGAACAAGACGCTTATGCAGTAGAGTCTTACACTAGAGCACAGAGATCAATCGCTCAGGGTATCTTTAAGAACGAAATTGTACCAGTCACTCTGCCCACTAAGAGACCCACCGACAAGACGGTTGTTGTCGAGGTGATATTTCTGTCTATTTTCAAACTAATCAGTTGGATCCATTGTAAAACAGAAATAATAATATTATTAAATATCAATGGTGTTATTTGATCATATAAATTCAGGAGGATGAAGAGCCGAAGAACATAAAATTAGATAAATTACCCACCCTACGACCAGCTTTTGACAAAAACGGCACTGTCACGGCAGCTAACGCATCTTCCCTGAATGATGGAGCTTCAGCTGTGCTTTTGATGTCCGCACAAAAAGCGCAACAACTTGGTCTGAAGCCTCTCGCCAGGTAATATCATCTTTCAGCAAATATCAACATCTTCTTTGGATATCCGCATCTGAACTGTTTAGAATAATAGGATTTGCCGACGCCGCCCAAGCCCCGATCGAGTTCACCACCGCACCTGCCAAAGCCATCCCAAAATTGTTCCAACAATTTAACATCCAACAATCTTCCGTCGACTTGTACGAAATCAACGAAGCTTTCTCCGTTGTTTCGATCGCAAACAACAACCTGCTAAACTTGGACCCAAAGACGGTTAACATTTACGGAGGTGCCGTTGCTTTGGGTCACGCGATTGGAAACTCTGGTACAAGAATTGTGATCACGCTTTTGAACGCACTACAACAGAATGGAAAGAAGACAGGTAAGGCTCTACTCGAATGCCAAATTTGAAGACAATAGGTGTCGCAGCGATTTGCAACGGAGGAGGAGAGGCGAGCGCCATTGCCATAGAGAGACTCGATTAAATAAAATGATTGATTTTACTCAACTATTTTATCAACGATCTAATGATATCTTGACTCATTGGAACCTCACAGCACTTTCTTTCCTTGTTGTGTCCATCTTTGTGATACTCGAAGTCAGCAGGTCTCTCTTAGAATTACTGCGTGATGTCTACCACGGTAAATCTTCAACTGATATTGGGAAGAATTCATTTTACCCTTCGTACGCTTCCAGACGTCTTTCGTGTCAGCTTTGGGTCGGTCTCGTTCGTTGTGTTGGCGCGATTGATTTTTGGGCTCATGTCTGACCCTAAAATTGGGGATGGTGGGTTGCTAAAAGTAGGTGCGTTGTACGGTGCACTTGTGAGCAATGAATGCTGAGAAGATTGCTGCTTCCTCCTCAGATAAAGATTTTTGGATTTGATTGGTATCACCTTTTTGATCAAGAAAGCTCTCTTCTGATTGGAGCTGCCCTGCAGCTTCCGAGCAAGCGATTCAGCACCAGCCGTATTTGAAAACAATATCTCTGAAATAAACTCTCCAACCATATCGGTGACCAACTTTTCAAACATCAGTTGGGCATTTTCCTGGTGCTTACTTCATCCAGAAATTGTGACGCGTATTCATCCAGCAATCGGTTTCCACGAAGAACTATAACCCAAGACTCTCTCTCTGCCTCTGAGGCTGCCGCGAACAGATGCTGTTTTCCTGACGTTGTGTTAATCGCAAAGATGTAATAGTTGGCGTCCTTCGATTTCTCGCTGGTTCTGTTTGTGTTTATCTCGATGCTGGCGATTTCTTCTATCAGGATGTGTCGCTTTAATTTCGTCAGAAAGGAGAGATCAAAGGATAAATCACCTTATATTTCGTCTTATCTTTCGGATGCTCTGCATAAAAATTCTTCTGGTCACAATGAAAATTGTACAGTTTCCACGGATTGAACTTGCTCATTGATGCAGCAAATAGTTTGCCCTCTATAACCGATTTTCGTACTGAAAGCTTAAGTTCAATCAACGGGTGATGAAGAATTATCTACATGATGATATAGCTTCGTGCTGTCCAGTTATACTCCGTAACAACGGATCCAATATGTTATCAACTGCCGCAAATGGAAGTGCTACTTCATTGTACAAGCACCCCATTTTCTCAGCTAATTGTTCCCCTTCTCTTGCTGAGATTATTCTTGTGAATGGTGTGTCGATGTGTGTGGCGATGAGCAGAGTTGGCAGACGAGACAGGACGCGACTGGTCAATGCGTGTCTCTTTAAATGTTCTTCTGCTTCAAGAAAAGACCTTCGTGATGTAACATCGTACAAAATGATGCATCCGTTGAATAAAAGTCCTTCCAGGGTTTTTGGATTATTTAAATAAGAATGCCCTGCCGTGTCTGTAAAATTGACGTAGTACGATCTGCTCTGATGCACTACTCGATGCTTTACGACGTGTGTGTCTTGAATGGGTTAGAATATGACAATGCGGGAAGACATTGCCTTGTGTTGGGAGATATTGACGCTCAAACTTTCCTGTTGTCAGTTTCCTCACCAGAGATGATTTTCCTGTCATTGCAGAGCCAACCACCAGCTAATAAAATCAAATCTCAGTGATTATTGGTCTACTCACAATTTCTAAAGAGTTTATGATGCTTGATTCGTGGTTTGCTTTTGGGGTTTGTTAGCACGCACTATTATTAATGAAAAAACTTACAGAAAACTTCTTGGCTAGCTACGATATTTGAAATGAAATTAACCATTATATCATCGATGTCTCTTGACCCAGGAGTATAAGTTGCAAAAGAGCACCCTAAAGATTTCGCATCCGCCTCTGCCTCTGCGATTCGCTCTTGGAAAAGTTCTTGCGATGAGGACTATTCTCATTCAGAAATGGTGGATGAGTTAAGAATAATACATTGTACATGTTGAAAACTATTTCATTTGTAGAAACCACAACAAGCGAGAAATGAAAAAAATATACAGACGTACCTGAGTCTCCGGTGGGTATTGCGCAATGAGCATGAAAGGTACGGATTCAGACTGTCTTCTGTGCTCCAAAAATCGATCTCTTACACCCCTTAGTCTGCTGAGTGTTTCTGGCTGATCTAAACGATACAAGAAGATGAACGCGTGGCTTCGTCGCAGCTCCTAAAGGAAATCATGATTTTGTGTTTTTTTAGGTTCCTCAGCTTCTTACATGATCCATCTGCCCCCAACAGTCTTCAATACCGCTGTCTGTAGTCATCTGAACTACATATTTTGTGTCGTCCACTGTGACGCCACGACCCACACTGATACCTCCCGAGGTGAGATGGACAAGGATGAAAAATAAAAAAACATACTTTCTGTGTAGTCCAACATGACCCCTTCACTTATAAAATAAGAAATGAAAGACCATTTTTGGCATTCTCGAGAACCACTCACAAACTGCGGCTCATTTTAGGCAATGAAGCAACGTTGAATCCTCACTATAGTTAAATCTGTGTACTGTGTATCTTCCCATTCATCCAAGCTATCTTCAGGCTGATCCCACACTTGTGAAGTTGATCTCAGCCTTGTCTGCTCGCTAGCAAACATGTCCTCTTAAACTCATCCAACTATCAATTACGCCTGTTTCTGTGGCTCTGGCTCTCAGGACCTGATGGATGCTTTTGTTTCCAAGGGGACCCGTGAAGTCATTCGTTGTAGAGGGAAAACTATTTTTGGAAAGTGTTATTCTTTCGGAGAGCAAGGCCAACACGACGGGCAAGATAAAGCAGAATAAGATAAACGTGATGCCCGCGGCGGAGGCAGACGATAATCAGACGTCCGCTCCTCAAACCGCTGAACCACCAAGGTCGAAATGGGGATATTTCCTCCTGGCATTGGTCATAGAACTCATCATTCTCAATATTGCTCTTTGGATCACTTCAACTAAGCTTGTTGGATTATTACGCTTCTAACTCACATGTAAAAATGAACAAACACAACCAATTTCGTTTGGAGGAGAAGATGCTCCAGACCACAATAAAAGGTCAACAAGGTCTGTTTATACCGCTTCAGCCAGCTGCCTTGCGAACACTGGATCTATGTGGATGATGAACATTTAACATCAGCGACAATTCACCTTTCTTGGGCTGATCAGGATCTTCTTTGGGCACTTCAGGATAAAGTGTTGTGTCTACCTCTGTCTCCAATCCTTCAAGAGCCTCCAGTTCGGCCAATACTTCCTCTTCGTCTTGATCACTCAATTTACCACTGAGAGCTTCCTCTATTCTCTGCAATCTATTCAAAAAATATTCTTTACCTCAGGAAAGCAAGAGGAGCTTTTTCATTTGCAAAAACAGAGAAAATGAGTACCCTCTGTGTTTCGTTCGATTCAGCGACTTCTTCCATTAATTTCTCCACATCTTCGACCTTCATTTGGTCTTGCAGCTCGCGAAGAACCTGATTATTTGCGATTATTTCGTGCATGTTTTGTGAACAAGATCTGGTGACTAACCTGATTTCCCTGCTTTAAACCTTCAAAAACCTTCACCTCGAGTTGTGTGAATTCTATAGAGTCGATCTATTTGACGTGAGTTGAGGAACAATTGTGATGCTGATGTGGTCACCATTTCGCTGACATTCGATAGTTGACCCTCTGTTCTGGAGATGAGCGCGAGTTGATACTTCTTCTTCTTCAAAGCAAGAAGGGCCTCTTTCTTTCTACCAGCAGCTAAAAGTTCTTTTGCTACTCGTGTTTCTGTATCAGCCATCGTCTCACACTGAAGACGATTTATAATGAATTGTTAGAAGTACGACCCACTTTCTTCTTGTATTGTTTGAGCTTGTCACGCTGGACTTTCAGATCCAGCACAGCGCGATCATGTGCTGTGACTTTGTCTTTTTTCTTATTTGTAGAAAATAGTCCTCCCATTTCTTCTGTTGATGTGGATAGTTAGAATTGAATAAATGAATCCGTCATTTCAAAAAACACATGATCACAACACGAGAAATAATCAGACAGAAGACTTTATCTCACACAAATATACAGAGGAATGGGAGGAGGAACCATGGCAATCATGTTCATCTGCCACCCCGGCCAAGAATACCTGGCATCTCTAAAATAATAGCTGTTGCGAGTGGGAAAGGAGGAGTGGGTAAATCTACTACAGCAGGTATGTTTTTGCGATTGGTAGAGAAGCTGATCGAGCTAGTAAACCTCGCATTGGCCATTTCTTCGCAGAATAAGAAGGTAGGTTCAGTTTGCACGATTTGGCATCTAGATTGATTGATGAGGTGGCTGTTTTAGACGCCGACATATATGGACCATCAATTCCTACCCTCTTGAACTTGCGCGATAAATCACCAGAGACAGACAGCCGAAAGAGGATGATACCATTGAGTAATTACGGAATACAATGCATGTCTATGGGTTTCCTCGTTGAGGAAGAGTCCGCTATGATATGGAGGGGCCCCATGGTAGGCTTCCAGTTCATGGCAAATAATGCTTACCACTTTAGGTAATGTCTGCAATAGATCAGATGTTGAGAGAAACGATATGGGAAGACATAGACTATATGGTCATAGATCTACCCCCAGGAACGGGGGATGCACAACTCACAATCTGCCAGAGGGTTCCCTTAGACGGTGAGCCTGACTTTTTGCCGTCCACTAATCTTTCAAGGTGCTGTAATTGTCTGTACTCCTCAGGATCTTGCCCTATTAGATGCAGTAAGGGGTGCTAACATGTTTAGAAAAGTCGATGTGCCGGTGTGTCTCCTTATTTTGTGATGTTCATGACCCTGTGCAGATTCTCGGGGTGATTGAGAACATGAGTTACCACATCTGCAGCAATTGTGGTGAATTGAGCCACATATTTGGACAAGAAGGGGCGAAGAAGACAGCTGCAAGGATGGGATTGGAATTCCTCGGTGAAGTGCCTCTTCATGGAAAGATAAGGGAACTATCTGATGCCGGAAGACCTGTTGTCGTCTCTGAGCCAGAAGGACCACAAGCAAAGCCGTACTTTGACATTGCAAAGAAACTGATCACATCGTTGGACAACAGGAATAACACAGAGGTGAAGATAAGCATCGAATAAAGAGGTCAAATAACAGATGTACATTAAGGAAGGGGCTCGCCCTTTTCTGCGTATCTCTGCTGTCTTTCTGCCCAGTATTGTGCGGCGTTGACAGGGGTCCACACGTTGTCCTGGTCTTGTACGAAATATTTGGGCTTCCAGAGAATTCCCTGCTATTTCAGCGTCTGAGATGAAGGATATAATATGATTACCTTAGTCTCCCTCTGCTTTCTCACTCTTCTTTCCCTTTCTTCCAGCATTCTCTTCTCTGCTCCTGCCTTCTTAATATCCAATTCCTCCAATGCAATGCGATCCTGTATTATTTGGTATATGGATATGTTGTACAGATAGGATATGTTATACAGAATATGTTGTATAGGATATACCTTTCTAAGGCGAGAATCAGTGGGGGGTAAGAATTGCTCAATTCCCTCTCTCTTATTCATCTCACGACAGAAGGGAGTAAACTTGTACTTGTATTCTGGTTGGTCTGGTAGTGAAGTGTGTTTCCACAAGGTGAATGATTTTCCTGTGGAGCCAGGGAAGTTGGGACCAGTTAAGACGGTGGCTTCAAGTTGCTCGATCCACTTTCCTTCCAAATTGATGACTGTCTTCCCGTTTGCATCCACAATCCACCCTTTCACTTCGTAACGTCCTTTTGAAAACCACCCGCATTTTGTAAACTCTAAGATGGCTGTGGTTTCTATTCTCGTAAGCTTTGTGATGAAGAGGTTGTGTAGAGTGATAAAATGATGCTCACTAGTGGTGGTACAGTTGATTTCGGCTCTCCCGTAGTGATCAACCCACATTTCTCCCAATAGAATATTATGTGCTGTCGTTTTAATACCTCCCCAAGTATAACAATCATTCTTCTTTTTGAGAGTTAGCTGTCTGCTGCCGATTGTCTCAATGTTGAGAGAATTGCCACCAAATTTGCTTTTCACCCCTTGTTCTTCGAAAAAGTCAAAATGCGGGGAGGTGGCATTACTTGCTCCAATGGGCGGGTGGTGGGATACCTATCTTGTCATTTCCTATAAAAAAAGGTACAAACCTGCTCTGCCAGAAACTTGAATCCATCCGGTCTCACAAGCTCAAAGGTTTCACCCTATGTTATTGAATTCTAACACGAGATGGAAATAAACTCACCAAATAAGGATTGAATGGCTTCGTGGTTCTTATGCTGCAAGAGTAGGCTGTTGCTGCAAAAGCTGCCACATAGGTCATACGGTGGTTAGGGTCTTCACATTGATCGGCCTTATTCAAGAGTTCGTAATATTGAACTGCTTCGCACATGCGTTGAATGAAGGATTGAGGCTCATTGATCGTGACAGGGAGTGCTATGGTCGTAAGGTCTAACCCAATTGCTTTGGCCAGAATCTTCCCCAAGCCCTCTCTATTATCAGTAGATACTGAATCCTCCAGTAATTCTTCCTCTGCTGGTGCATTCAATGCCTCAACTTCCACAGGAACACCTTCTGGGGATTTTGTAGCCTCAGGTGCCTTCTTTGGTTAAATTCCCATAAATTGGTTCGGAAAGAAAACAAGAAAGTATATTGACATTACCGTTAGACGATCTGGTATAGGCGAAGAGACACCTATCAGTGAATATCGTATGCTGTTCTTTCGTGAATTAATAAAGTCTCTGGGTGCTGGCACCTCCTGCAATTTTCCAGCATCAGGTTGGACGATGATGATGGAATCAGTGCTACATTTGAATAAGGGAATGTATTCTATACTAGATACACTTACCGACCAATTCTGGCTCTGTGTCTTGTCACCTGTTCCTCAGAAGATTGCTCATAGTGTTGTGCACTCTTGGGCTCAATATCTGGGCCAGGGTGTCCCACCTCCTCGTCTGATGATTTGAATGAGCCATTGTCCTCAGAATCGTCCTCTAAATCTTCGTCGTCACTATCCACGTATGAGCTTGCCGTTTGTGTAAGTGAAGCCCTCTTCAAGTGGTTCAGCCATTCGTCCATTTTGTCCTTGTCTTTTATTCTCAATCTGCATTTGCTCGACTTTCTGTGACCAAAGAAAAATCCATCCTTCTGCTGTTAGTTCTTTCATCTTGAAACAACAACAGGATTACCCTCTTGGCAGGGGGAACGGACGGGTCGGGTCCATGACGGTGGAAAATCTTCTTGCCTTTAAGACTCTTTATCACGATCTGTCCAGGCTTCTTCGGCCTCTCATAGACTTGTAGGTCGGATAATAATACCCATCCGCAACAGTGGTTCCCGCGGCGTTCATCATCTTTGTAATAATGCATCCACTCTCCCTAAATATAATATTTGTGTTTTGTTGAAGTATTATACTCACTTGCAAAACAACAAATCGCCACTTCCATTTGAGCTTTTTTGCCATGATAGACCCTGTTAACGTCATCACTCAATAACGACAAAGACTCACCAACTTCCACCCAACCGGAGTATGGCTCTGCAGCTTTGAATGCGGCGAGCTCTGCTTTTCTTCTATTTTTTTCTGCTTCTGGATTCATTGGATGGAGTCTTTCCTGTACGGGGGTGGCACTCTTCTCCTTTTTACCCTTCTTGTCGTGGCTCTTCTCGTCTTCAGATTGACTGTTCGTCCCTGAGTTATGGCGGTCTGAAGTTCGTATGGAGCTGTAGTTTTTGAGAAGGTTTCCTTGGAAAGATTTACCTTGGTGTATTACTGAAAGATTACCTTGGTGTATTGAGGCTGAGGGGAACGATATTCGAGGCTTCACGCACGGAAGTATGAGAGATAGATCCCTCCGAACTTCTGGTGCCAGAATCCATTTTAGTCTCACTGAGAGTTCTGATATGTGTTGCAGGGGAGGCTAAGGAGGAACCATCTTTGGACAGGGCACGGGGCTTCCTCTTTGTCAAACTATTGATGTCTCTCTCTGCAAAGATGGGCTTAGCTATGCTTGCTTGCTCCGTGTAGAGAGCTTGCTCTGGAGGAACCACAAGAGCTGAAGTGGAGAATGGAGTAATCTGCAAATGTTCGATCGGGAAGGTTGAATTATCGCTTCTGTAGGTTTCTTCTTTTAAAAAGTCAGAAGTTCAATTTTTGACCACAGTGTTTACTTGGTTGTGCTGGTTGAGAAAGTGTGATTACCGGTTCACGAGGAAGAGCTGATAAATCTTGTTTGGGGTTAAGACCATTTTGTGCCGCAAAAGATGTATCGATGGAGAGAATCTGATATAACAGAGTTCTATTGCTGCGCGCTAGGAATCGAAAAGAGGCCACCGTGACGAGCCCACCAAATAGAAAAGCCAAAAAGAGGAGAACCATCATTGTTGTCCTTGATGCCAATTCTTGACTCTTCTCACCTGCTCCTGTTGTTTTTTGCGCTTTCCTCAAATAATGTCGACCTTTGCAGACAGATGAAGCTTGCGTAATCGTCAGTTTCTACACAGCGGTTTTTTTCCGGAAGAAAGAAAACGGTTGGGACCTTTTTAAATTATGGATATAAATTTATTTATCTATTATTCATTATTTGTAATATCATAAAATAATAAGATGATGATGTGTCATTAATTTATTGAGGTATTTATCAAATATTTGATTTTCTTGCTAAATCCCAAAATTCAAAAAAATAGAACTTTTATGGAGAAGAGAATTTCAGATAAATAAATCTATGAAAATAACTATTTATTTGCAGATCTTTCTATTTTTATTGAGTATATAATTTAAGATTTAAGGTGCTTAAAAAAACAAGATGTAACAATTGAAATTTTTGGTTTAACCCTAGAAATTTTAGAATTCCTTTACAAGATTATGATGCTACCTTAAGTCTAGAAGACAACAGTTTGACTTAAGATAGGAATGTTCAAAAGACTCTTATTTATTTAGAAACTCTCATGTATGAACTAATCTATCTTTACTAAACAAGCCATTGTTGTTATCAACAGAGTAACCTTTTTATTTGACAAGATGATGAGTCCTGTCATTGTTTGATACCATCAAAATAAATCTTTATGGATCACTATCTATAATACAGATCTACTTATATCAATATATGTTTATATATGTGTGTGCATTACCTAATATAAGTCAAATGCTTTCTCAATGACTCAATATAGCAGAAGACCATAAAAGACACTGATATTATCTGTCTTTAATCTAAAAACAGAGAATAATGCAACAGCTTTTATGGTGCGATCGGGAGATGTGTTCCTGTGGGATTTCTTTATTTTGAGCGGCCGTAAAGGCGCACTTACGCAAAATTAAAGAACCCAAATGATGGTGTTCCTCAATGCTATTAATAAGAGACTTTCTCATCCACAACAGAAACTGCGCCAAAGGAAGAACGCATCTTCAGGCGCAACCAAAAGGATTTTAGAGAATGAATGTTCCCATCGTGGGGAAATTCCCCCAGATATACGCAATTCTTCCACATTGCCCCGATATATGGGACAGGGTTGTAACGCCCAAACTGACACTCTCCGGAATGTAGACTTCAGTTGTGCTGTGGGATTGTCGACAGGAGGGGAGTGACCGTTGCCTCGCAAAAAAGGAACAACAACAACAACATGATCCTCGACCCCCACATCTCTCACAAAATAGAGAGTGCCATGAAGCCTGAACAATTTGAAACGGACTCTAATACACGAGACGCTCACGATGGTCTTCTCATTTTGAGGTCAAGCGAAGGAGAGAGCTCTTCTGGAGAAGAGCAACCAAGAAAGCGCCACAGACCACTCAAGTCACAATCTTCCTCTGAAGAAGAGGAAGAAAGGCCATCCAAAATTGCAACATTATTAAATGAAGCATCCAGAGCAGAGCAACAAGAGAAAGCAGAGAAACCTGCCTTGACACAAGTTCCTGTAGAGTCCGAAGAGTCACAGAAGGTTAATTGGGTCCTTAGAAGGACTTCCAGTGGGGATAACTCACAGAGTGCCTCGAGCGCTTCAGCCCAATTCAAATTTCCAGCAGCCGCAGCCGTCCCTAATGCGCAGTTCAATAGAGTTCCTGGTGCGTCTCAGTGTTGATCTCATGCAGAAAGCTGAAAACATACAGTAATGGCGGCAACTCCAGGCAACATGTTTCCTTACGCGGGTTTCGCTCCCTATTACGGTATGGTCCAACCGATGACTATGACACAAATGCAAAATATGCCGGCGATGACTGCACAGAACATGCAGAACATGCAGAACATCCAGATCCAACAGAGCATGCAGGCAAATGCGATGTCAACACAATTCCTTCCTAGAGTGGAACAGGTGCCTTCTGTAGCCCAATTATACACTTTCTGACAACCCGTAGGTCTCTACAACTTCTGATCTGAGACGACAAATGCCAAATGGCTCGGAGATGCCGACTATGATGTTTGCACCCCCCTACATGCCCTTGCCTTATATGCCCATGTATGGTATGACTCAGCCCACCTTCCCTATGCCACAACAGTATCTTCCACCTTCTATGTCTCAGGCCTTCCGAGCACAACAGCAGCAGCAACAGACATCACAGCCCCTCATTGTCACTTATTCCGACAACTCTGTACAGGTATGAGTCTATTAGAAGAAGACTTTTTGACAAAGTTAGCCAACTCTAAAGAAGGACAAGAGGAAGATGAGTACGATGAAGGTTGAGCCTAGGGTCGTGAATCCTTCAGAAGGGGGATACCGACGAGATGAACCGTCTGGTACATTGTCTAAAGGTGCGAGATTCAGACTGTTGGAAGAGCCAGACGAAATGCAAAGAAAATCCTACAAGAAGGAGAACAGATGCCTACACCCTAATCCTCTCGTCATTTGTAAGAGAGATGCCAAGGGTGATACAGCCAAGCTCACTGATGGCTTTGTCACTGTAAAGTTAGTCGACAGTGAGGGTAGAGAACTTCCCATGCTCAGATCAGCATGCCTCGAGAGTATTGATGGTGGCCTCACACATCCCTTAGACGATGACAGCAGTACGGTGTTCTCTTTGAAAGTAAGGATCCTGTTGACCTCCTTCAACAAGCGCTAACACACATTTAGATACTCCAAACATCACAAGGACAGATGTTTAGACTTCAGTTCACAATATCTTATAGAGTTAAGGGAGGAGGTAATATGGAAGAAAAGATCTTCTCTGAGCCCTTTGGCGTTTACAGTAACAAGTGAGCTCAAAAATATGTCATCTAAATCTAATTTTTCAATAAGGTTAAGAAGACAACAGAGCCAAGGTTTGCAACAGCAGCACAACCGACCAATGATACAGATCGGAGAATCAACTGTTGCTTTGGGGACACCAAAATGTTGATTTTTGAAGCAGTTAACCTAATGGGTGCCAATCCCTGCGATTATTTGAAATAAAAGAGTTTTGAACAGGATGTCCTTGTCCCATCATGCGTTTGAGATTTCTGCCTTTGGCTCTTTCAGCGAAAAGCTTGCTTGGTTTCAGCCCATGTAAACATGCAACCGCTCGATGCTGACACCCCCGATTTAAATGTTGAGAGCAAGAGACAAGGAAAAGATAAAAGAGAGAATGTTTTTAAAAAGAGAAGTGGGCTGAGCAAGATACCTTTTGGCATGTCTGAAATCGAACCAGGTGAGAGAGATCAGAAGGACGAATAATTATTGACGAAAAAGGTCTCCTCTATCTTGGCAGTGCGAGAGATGCAACAAATGTCGAGGTGAATTGCCAACTTGGTTGGCGCTGACTTGTCTAGTTGTTGAGGATATCGAATGTGCTGAACATAGTCAACTGTGCAGTGGAGTGGGTACATAGGGATAACATCAATTTCACCATTCATAACACCAATTGGAAAGATGAAAGGAATCAGGAGATATTGCCTGATCTGGATGCTGCAATAGATTTCGTGGGTAGGCTGTTGGGCATATGAACTGAATCTAAATGCGAACAGCTGACGCTCATGATAAAGGAGGAGCGGTGCTCATACATTGTATGATCGGAAAGAGTAGGAGTGCAAGCTTGGTTCTAGCCTATCTAATGAGAAAGAGAGGACTGAGCTTGAAGGATGCAATACTGCTGATAAAAGAGAAGAGAGATATAATAAGACCAAATGAGGGGTGAGACACATGTATTAATATTATCGATATATTAAATATAAATCTCTTCTCTGAGTACGACAGGTTTATTCGACAATTGTTGGAATTAGAGATGAGATATTTTGGGAAGAACAGTCTGACGATAGAGGAATACATCCTGGAATATCCAGGTCCAAAAACCGTCGAGAAGAATAAAAAGGAATGGAAGGGAAAAGAAGCCATGGATATCGTCAATAGAATAGAGAATGGTAGACTGGAAGCATTATATTTAGACTTATTCAAGGTAAATCATCTGTGAATTATGATATTAAATACAATAGGATAAACAGAAGGTCACGGATGATGAACTTGGAAAGTACATCATCCATGTGAAGAAAGAGGTGTCAGAGGATGCCTTTATATCTCAGCTGATGTCAGAGGCGAACATTTCAAAGCATGATCTGGCAACACCATTGAGTCTCCGTTGCAAGGAATATTTTAAAAGGAGGAATGGACGATAAAGTTTATATCTTGGTGTAAGAATCATTCGCCTTCTTCATGGAAATAAAGAACCAGAGCAGATATCCCACACTGAGCAACAGAAAGCTACCAGTGATGATTGTCATAACAATCGAAGAGGCAGGCCACATGGAATCACATTGAGCACCACAGTGTTCTCTCGCCCAGGAAGGGATGGGGCATATCAATGGGTTCCCCTCCAAGTGGCACTCTGAAGGTGTTTTTGTGAAGCTTAATTGGTAATCAATCTTTGTCGATCAGTTGATTTTTGGGTGATCTTGTACCTTGTGGAACTGATTATTTGATGCCCAGAGAGATTCTATCGGTAACTCCTGTATATCCCATGGCATCTCCCCAGAGAACCTTTGTATTCAATCTTTATATTTCAAATAATCCCTACTTGTTATGTGATACATTCAGGTGAAATAAGAAGGTCACTTTGCTGATGTCTTGATGAATTGATCCCTGCAAGAAAAATTAAATTTGACCTTGATATTTGAATTTTGCAACCTCAAATTGATTTTGGCTGATGTCCAAATGTTCTAGTACAGTCCAATGAGATACTGAGGCATTCAACGATCCACTTAATAAATTTCTGGCCAAGTTGAGATGCCTCAATTTTGATGAATTGTACAGATTGTAAGTGATGACGCCCGCAAACTGATTGTTGGACAGGGAGATACTGACAAGTTCCGCCGGTGCAATGAACCAATCTAATCCACCACTTAAATGATTATCATCGAGATGTAGTTTTCTCAGGTTGAGTTGTGTGAAATTGCTTGGAATCTTGCAAGGATTAGCTTGTGAAAAGTGTGGTGTGGTTACCTGCCCAGTAATATTATTGTCCTTCAAAGAGACCTCTAAAGTAGAATTTTGGCAAGAAATGCCACTCCAAGAGCAGTAATCAAGATTGCGAGTATCAGACCAACCTTCGCTAAGTTTCCAATGTTCCCCTAAAGAATAAGCTGCGAGAAGCAAATTTATATTTACCTCCTGTTGTGTCATAAAAGTGTCTTAAAAGATTGATTGTTTGATTTGCATCCTGAGCGGCGATAGAGCAGACAAAAAAGAGCAGGATAGAAACATGCATTTCTCAATCGGCGTTTTGCCCAGTCTCCGGTTGGCTGATTGCCGATTCGGTAAAAAGGAAATTTGTAGTGCATCTATCTACACCACACAATGTTTCAGTTGTCAGCTTTTATATATCCAGACTAAATGATAGCAGCCTATGAGACAACATTTTTATTGTAAACCTATACAACTGGAACAGAACAAAACAAAACTGTCCTGTTTTCCTCTCTAATATTCTGGAATATATCTTGGAATAAGGAACTAAAGAGTACAGAAACATTGTTTGTGTTTCTCTTTGTGTGTGCTCAAGCATACTTGCGTGCACCTCATCATATCTCAGTAGATTATAATATGTCTCACAGGAAGCACAAATTTTCATTTTTCATTTTCGTACATTGTTTCTTGTTGTGTTGTTAGTTCTCTTTCAAACAGTCCTTTCAGATTCTCTGATTCTTCATTCAGTTTGCACTTCTTACTTTTGATCTTTGTATTCTGTATCCTGTGTGTTAAGCAATCCACAATGCTTTGTGGAAATTGACTGATTATATCACTGTATGCAGAGTTCCACTATTGAGTCATATTAAAATGTAGTAATTAGGTAATTTTTCTAGATAAATTAAAAGTAAACAGATAGTAAGAACAGTAATGTTTGGTTGTTCTGCAAGTGAAAACATCCAAAAGTAGATTTAAGTGAATACAGTATATCAAGTATACAAAATTTCAACATCAACATCAGTGTCATCTCCTGTATTCTTTGCAGCCAGCAAAATTCTCCTCCTAATTCTGTCTCTTGCATCTAGATCAGTTACCTTCTTAATAGCCTGCTTTTAATACTGAGATATTTGGTTTTAGCTGATATTTCATCAATGTAATCAATCCTTGAATCCACTTGGGTTCCTACTTACCTTTAGGCAGGTGTTGTATCTTCATTCTAGGAGGGAGATCTTCAACCCTGAAGTTTTGCATGTCTAAATAATGAGGTTTAGAGCAGGGGTCATCTCTTAGCGCAAAATCTCTGTGAAAACGTTGTGTCGTCACAACATTGGGATTGGAAATAGCGGTTAAAGCAATAGTTGCGCTTCTTACCGCAGATGGTATTGGAGATCTGCATTAACCGCTAATTTCACTGTTGACAACACAACGCAAACAGCTCACGCCACGGTCAAACAGCACTTTCAATGGCACTTTGAACAGCACTTCAAACAGTGGACCAAACAGCAATTGTGCAACTCTGCCTGTCCTGGTAACAGCAGTCCCCAGTAGACATTTTATTTCACCAATGCCCAGGGTTTGTTCAATATTGTCAAGTTAATGTTGTATATCAAATTTCAGTATACTGCATGCAGCAACTGTTTGTGTTAATTTTTTGTATCAAATCTCAATTGCCACATGCAGTAATTGTTTGAAGTTAGTGTTGTATATCAAATGAAAACGTTGTGTCGTCACAACATTGGGATTGGAAATAGCGGTTAAAGCAATAGTTGCGCTTCTTACCGCAGATGGTATTGGAGATCTGCATTAACCGCTAATTTCACTGTTGACAACACAACGCAAACAGCTCACGCCACGGTCAAACAGCACTTTCAATGGCACTTTGAACAGCACTTCAAACAGTGGACCAAACAGCAATTGTGCAACTCTGCCTGTCCTGGTAACAGCAGTCCCCAGTAGACATTTTATTTCACCAATGCCCAGGGTTTGTTCAATATTGTCAAGTTAATGTTGTATATCAAATTTCAGTATACTGCATGCAGCAACTGTTTGTGTTAATTTTTTGTATCAAATCTCAATTGCCACATGCAGTAATTGTTTGAAGTTAGTGTTGTATATCAAATCTTAATATACCGCGTGCAACAACTGTTTGAATATAATGTTTACATCTAAATTTCAAAATGAAATGCGTGTCAATAGTTTGAAGTAAACTTTGTACATCAAATTTGAATATGCTGCGCACAACAATTGCTGAAAGTTAATTTTGTGGATTGAATTTCAATATGCTGCGCGCAGCAATTGCTGGAAGTGAATTTTGTGCATTGAATCTCAATATGCTGCGTGGTAATTGTTTGAAATTGTTTTTTGTCTCAAGTATCAATATGCTGCGCGTGGCAATTGCTGGAAATGAATTTTGTGTATCAAATTTCAATATGCTGCGCGCAGCAATTGTTTAAAGTTGTTTTTTTGTCTCAAATCTCCATATGCTGCACGCAGAAACTGTTTGAAATTAATTTTTTATCTCAAGTTTCTTATAATAAACCATATGCCGCGCGCGGCAACTTTTTCAAATTAATTTTTTGTCTCAAAATTTGTGCATCAAATTTGAATATGCTGCGCATCTTTGTATCAAATCTCAATTACCACACAGTAATTGTTTGAAGTTAGTGTTGAATTAATATGCTACATGCAACAATTGTTTGAATATAATTTTTACATCTAATTTCAATATGAAATGTGTGGCAATAGTTTGAAGTAAATTTCATACATCAAATTTAAATATGCTACACACAGCAATTGCTGAAAGTTAATTTTGTGCATTGAACTTCAATATGCCGCGTGTGGCAATAGTTTGAAGTAAACTTCATACATCAAATTTGAATATGCCGTGCGCATCAATTGCTGAAAGTTAATTTTGTGCATCAAATTTGAATATGCCGCATGTAGCAATTGCTGAAAGTTAATTTTGTGCATTGAATTTCAATATGCTGCGCGCGGCAATTGCTGGAAATGAATTTTGTGCATCAAATATCAATATGCTGCACACATCAATTGCTGAAAGTTAATTTTGTGCATTGAATTTCAATATGCTGCACGCGGCAATTGCCAGAAGTGAATTTTGTGCATTGAGTCTCAATATGCCGCCCGCAGCAATTGTTTAAAAGTGTTTTTTGTCTCAAAGATCAATATGCTGTGCCTGGCAACTGTTTGAAATTAATTTTTTATCTCAAATTTCTATATGCTGCGCACGGCAACTTTTTGAAATTAATTTTTTGTCTCAAAATTCTATATGCTGTGCGCGGCAATTAATAAGTTATATATATTTGTAATAATTTGAATATGCTGTGCGCAGCAATTAATAAAATCTATATCAAATACGCTGCATGCAGCAATCATTAAATTTATAACTGTATATATTTAAATTAAGTCAAATATGCCGCGCGTGGCATATTGAAATTTGAGACGATCATTAAATATTATATTTGTGTTAAATTGAATATGCCATGGTATAATATTATAACTGCTCATTACCAGCTAACATCTTTTTGACAGCAGGAAGATTGACCTTTCCTGTCTGCTGTCTTACTTGCTCATTAAGACTGCTAAAGTCAGGGAAGCCAGTGAGCTCAATAATGTGATCTCTTATTAGATAGTTGAGAAGTTTACTAATTGGTAACTCA